>JAPFQT010000614.1:0-65091 GCA_027627225.1 Congeria kusceri | reverse complement strand
TTCTGAAATATGCTTAAACACTGCCAGATTAACACGAGGATAGTAGTGCAAACATATTACACGATGATGGAAACTGCAATGGCATACATAACCGAAATTTCGAGTTTGAAGTTCGATATATTTACAAAATACAGATGGATAAAAGCTGAGGAATGTTTTAAAATTCAATAGTCAATAAAGTAGTTAGGCTGCAACTGTACTGCACCTAACCTAAATCATAAGCTACAGACAAAAGCCGCTGTTTGGAGGGAATGTATCCCAAAAATGTCTGGTAATACCTCAAACGCAGCAGTTGCACGGTGTTAAAACAAATCGGTGACCTCTCCGTTAAATATAACCTAAAACGCACCCTCTCCGTTATGGTACATGTTCATATCCGTTAAATCCGTAGGCTTGAACGATACGGATGCGTCAAATAACAAAGAAAAACAGCAGTTATGAGGTAAGTTGCTTGAATATTTATGACGCACGGAATATTAGCATTCTTAAGCTAAGTATCAACAAGCTTTTTCTTTGTTCAAATGCAATACGAAACTCAAATGAAAGAAAACAATTTCAGACAGTCTTCAACCACACATGTTTACATTTGAAATGTGTGTATATATGTGTACCGGTTTCTGTCAATTTCTGTTGAGTGCATTCCCACTGATATACCATTAGTATAAATCACAAAAAATCAATAAATACTGTCTTAAATATGTACAAAATGACTACAATGAGAATCACACCGTATTTGGTACCTGCAACCTTTCCGTTGTAGTTCATGAATATACGAGTTTTTATCTATACGGCTAGAGATGGAGATGCTTTCTTTTTTTCAAATGCGCTTCAACTCAAGATGTGAAGAACTGAATCACTTCAAATAAAACGATACACGGGATTTTCATAAATTACCGTTTATGATTGAGGCATACAAATAACAATTATAATCTTTCTGCTAACTGATAACCGTTAACACATATGATTCGATTAGTAATTTGGAATCGTTTTGACATATATAAGGCTTAGAACGATGTACAGTGTATTTATCGTGAGTTCGGTACAAATAAATGTAAATGCAAAATAATGCAACAAAAGCATTTTTTCGTGAAACTTCGAGTCAGTAACACCACCACCATGGAGGTTTGCTTTGCAGACAAATATAGAATCATTTAGTTTATGCTTTCCAGTAATTTATATGGAAAAATTCTAAAATTGCTTATTCACTGTTTAAAACAGTGAAAATTACCACTCTGATAATTTTTACCGTTTCATACTGGTTCCCGATTTAAAACAGTAAATGAAACGGACTGTCTGCGATGCCGGACTCAAAATTGTCAAATGAGTCCCGCGATATTTTCCAATAAAACCCACTTAATTATTAAAATGAAAAGTAAACAAAACGATGCAAAAGCATAAAATAAAAAGAAAATGTGTTGTTTTCGGTAGAATATCGACTTTTTATTCACTCGGGATCATTGAAAATGTGTATTTTCACTCGTGGCTCGGAAGCTCGTTAAAATGTAACTTTATGTGATCACAAGTAACTTTCTATGATCACTCGTGAATTAAGATCGATATTCTACCGAAACCAATAAATATCCTCTATTTAGTTCCAAATGAAAATTGAATTTAGTTTATCAGATTTTTTTTTGTTTTGTTTCTAATTGAATGTTGTTGTTGGTTGTTTAATTAGTGTTTTATTTTGATAGCATCCACTTCAAAACAATGCTTAAGAATATCCTTTTGTGGTATTTAAACCTAAAACAAACATATTTTTACGCGACATTACCAGTATGGCTGGTATACTACTTTTTAGACATTTCAAAGTCATCACAACCAGGAAGTCTGTATACCCTCAACATGCCCTGTCGATGCCGGAGAGCAACAAAAAACAACAACAGACGAATATCATGAAGATCAACCCACTTGCAGTGGGATCATACCAGTCAGGTAGCCATCAAAACAAAGCGTGATCATAAGCAAAGTGTGTGTCTTATTTAACATGACACATTTAAGGTTACTGACAATGGTTCTCCCAGCCCTATCACTGACTTACTGTATACATATAATTTGTAAGTTTGGTATATTGCGTCTGGGGATCGAACCATGGGCATGGTACTCTCGAGGCTTACGCCTTTTATTGCACTGCAATTGCAGGTTTTAAACATTCTGTACATTTTTACATTGTTTAATTATTTATAACACAATTTTGTTTATTGTTAACGTAGGGATTAAGTGTTCGACAGACATATGAAAAACAGAAAACAGCGCCAGTCGAAACGCAATGATGTTTGAAAGCCTGACCAGGTTTCCAGAGGATGTTTACTGGTACGAGCATACCACAAATGTGATGAAATTAGACTTCTTACTACAACCAGGGTTGGTACAGATTTAAAGTCGTAAAATCTTGTCTACACATATGTATAGATGCAAATATATGAGAACTGAAAACGCAGTAGATAAAATTCAACCATTGTTTAATGTTGTAAATCGTATAAATAAACAGTGAATTGTTGTAACGGTATTAATTCTGCATTATAATACACAACAACATATTTCCATGCTTAACCATTTAGATAAATACAAGAAAACATTCCAATGCTGCTTGCACTTAAAGTTGAACAGTGCATGTTGCACAACGCAAGGGTACCATTTACAAGTGCTTGCAGAGGTCAGTGCGCTCGACTATTCGAAGTATTTCAGTTGGTACATATTTTGGAAAGTGGAAGGGGCATACATTTGTTAAAATACAAAACAGAGTTATGGCAATTAGTTCATCAAATTATTCCAAGTTTTAACCTTATGTCGTTCATAACTTATGTAGTTTTCAAATTATAAGAGTTTTAAATGTAAACTTTAACCAGAAAATCTACGTGAAAAAGGGGCAAATTCTCAGTCAAAATGCAAAACAGAGTTATAGGGAGGTTGGCCTTGACACTGGACTTAATAACAAAGGTATGTTACTATTTTAAAGTGAATAACTTATGTAGTTCGGATGCTACAAACGTTGTGAATATAAACTTAAACCAGAACACCTATGTGAAAAGGGGCATAACTCGAACAAAATACAAAACAGAGTTATATGGAATGTTGCCCCTGACACTGGAGTTGATGGCAAAGGTATATTCCAATTTTTAAGTGGATAACTTATGTAGTTCTGCAGTTGCACAATTTTGGAATATAAACTTTAACCAGAAAATCTAAGTGAAAAAGGGACATAACTCTGTCAAAATACAAAACAGAGTTACATGGAATGTTGCCCCTGATATTGAAGTTGATGACACAGGTATATTCCAAATTTCAAGTGAATAACTTATGCAGTTCTGAAGTTACAAGACTGTTGAATATAAACTGTAACCAGAAAATCTGAAAATTATTTTTTTTTGTTATTATTATTATTAAGAAAAGTTGTTGCTTAAGTTATTGTACATTTTGTGGTTGACTGCCTGCATTATTTGATTTAAAAAAAACACTTGTAAAACAAGCAACTTTTTATGGCGCAAGTAATATTTACACTAAACTTTAACAACACTTGTAAAACACAAACACGACGTAGTACTTATGATATCATCTTTGAGATTATTCTTCAAACTTATGCGACATTGGTCCAAAAATAATTATTGTGATGATTTTTAATGTCAAGACCTCTTTCGGTGTCTGTACAGCGAAGACTTTTGTGTAAAAGTCAACCTACAAGTTTGGCACTGGGAGAGATCTTGCTTTTCTTCTGTATGGATGATGCTGTGCTGTTGAAGTACTTGACTGATTTATATTCTTACCTACAGATGTCACAGGTAAATTTCTGGCCATGTACGCACGAGTGTGCGTGCCTAACTAGACGGGAAGACTGGAAGCTTTGAAGAATATGTTGCATTTATTGCAGATAAATCGCTTCTCTTCCGAATGAGATGACTGGTGGTATTTAAAGCCACTTACGTACATGAAACCTTTGCCACGCGTTTCGCAATAAAAGGAATATTTGTTTGTATGTGTCTTGGTGTGTCTGGACACACCAAGCTTAGTTTGAAATGCCTTTTCACAAATATTACACGTATATGTCATGTCAGTATTTTTCATTTGGTGTCTTTTAAAGTCATCTGTATTATAAAAATGCGTGCTACAAGCAACGCATTCCAACATGGATGTTCAGTGTACTTTATTATGACGCTGTAGACTTCCTTTATATTAGTACTTTTTCTCACAAATTGAACACTGATATCTAAGATTATTATCCGAAACCACAACGTTTTGGGGCTGGACGTCGGGTACATCGGCGGGATAACTAGAAGGTCCCGCCAACATCAGATCAGAGGCA
Source organism: Congeria kusceri (assembly GCA_027627225.1). Classification (NCBI taxonomy): domain Eukaryota; kingdom Metazoa; phylum Mollusca; class Bivalvia; order Myida; family Dreissenidae; genus Congeria; species Congeria kusceri. The sequence goes on along the minus strand of JAPFQT010000614.1, from coordinate 60,794 downwards.
CTCGTGGTATCGTGCTGGGTTTCCGGCTCACCGGTGTCCCGTAGATCACCAATGCCCGACTCCTCGTCCACGTCTTTGTCGGATTCCTCACTGCTCGAGTATGCGAGGAAACTTAATCCCATGGAGCGCAATACCTATGATAAAATAATAACAAGGTATTTAATATATTGTTAACAAACGAATTAGAGTTGTAAGTGGGTTAACAGATTTGCAACAATAACAAAACATCAATCTGGAGTAAGTTGTAATTTGAAACACAATAAGCACAATTATAGTTTTGTTTGTCATTAAGTGTTTCCTCTGCTCATGACCTTTTTAATTTAATTACTGTGTGAACAGATTTCCGAATTCAAAGCTTACACGTAATAAGCCATTAAAAAGAAGAATGTAAGTTATAAAAATGTAGCATTGTTATTATTGCATACCATAATTTCCATTTTTTACATGTGTTTGAAATTCATGTATTAGAAGTTCATGATCTTATATCTTCCACTTTAAGAGATAAGAGCGCTTAATTGAGCTACACACTACCTCATTCGAAATTTGACTTCGAAAATGGTCTTGTGTTTACGAAAATTTGTAAGTTATACGTAACTTAAGTCAAAATTAGAAAAACACTATGCTTTGGAACCTTTGCATTTAAACATATCCCGCTTAGGTTGATTTCAAACGAGAAATAAATTAAGGTAATAAATGACTTACCATTTGAGATGCGGTATCTGTTCAACACAGTATCGGAAGTTCGAAAATAACAAAGGTGTTGTTCGGTTATATTGAACTGTAACTGTTGAATAAATAATTACACGGTAATTCAACACGGTTATTTATAGCTTCTTTAAATAATCGTACTGTTCCCTTAAGTACCCGAATAATACCACATGTCCACATATGAGATATATACGACTGGCGGGAAAACTGCTTGAGAAAAAAAAAGTGTTGCTTGTACAGATTCTAACTAAAACAAAACAAAAATATCTTTAAAATAATTAAAAAATAAGATGTTCGGTGGTAATTTTGAAAATAATTAATATACATTGAATTGTTAACATAAATATATTTAAACCTGACAAATGGTTAACTTGTTTGTGTGTTTAACACTTATAGTTCACGCATCCGTGCAAAGAAGATTGACACCCCCTTCTGGCTTTCAATGGACGATATATAGTTAAAGCTTAGACAGACTACCCGGTCACTGAACTTAAATTCCCGGATAAATTCATTCGCAAATATCAGATTAATATGTCACAGTTTATACTCGTGCAGCTATTTATAGTGTAAGAATATAGGTGGGGCACTCGAAAGTTGACATGAACAATATATTAAAAGCATTGCTTTTATACTATGACAGTTTTATTTGCATGCAGATTATTATATTTTACACCAGTATTCATAACTTTATAGGAATCTATCCTCTGTGTTTGGTATGTTGCATCCCCTTTTTTATTGATCAGTTGACCACTGGCTTTTAATGGTGTACAGTGTGAGATTACTCAATATTTGTGTTGGACTAAAGGACTTTCGGGGTTTGCAATATTTTAACGGATTCGTTTTAGCACCGTGAGTTGTAAACTTTGAAAAACTTACATAACATGTTTTTGTATATCAAAACGTTCATCAAAATATCAAGCGCTTAGTTGTCTAAATGACAAATAATACCGATGTTAATTCCTAAGTTGTATGTGTGATGAAATACACACTCGCAGATCAGAAACAAGAACACAATCAAAGATCAGATATTTTTATAACTGAAATAGGATATGGGTTTTCAAAAAATAAATACCTTTCCGTATTACTAATATTTGGAATAGCAACTCACACATAATTGCAGAATGTTTAACTAAATTACTTAACAATAAGCTGTCGATAACATTCTATGTAATATATTGCATTTACGTCAATGTTCAAACGCGTTAACTCGAAACATTTTTGAAATATAGCGATTGATAATGATATCCAGTGTATCCAGAGAGTCATAAAAGTATACCAATGTTAAAATAGGTGCTCATTGTAAATCCATGCAATGACCAATCATTCAAATATCATCCACATGAATCTTCCATAATTGACCTTACTCAGTAACAACAGTCTTTTAGATGTAATACGATAATTATATTGATTGTGGCAATTTGAAACTCCGTAATGATCTATCCTTTAATAAAGTTTAAGGATATCATAGAAACACTGAAATAAAAACGTAAACCTGTTCAGGTCAGAAACGTTCTAGCAGACACAATATACAGCCAGCGAATGAACCTCTAATACATGTGTTGATGGTTGTCTTAACTACACACGTCGATTTGAATTGCAGGGAGTATTTGTAAACGTTTTAGTTACATACAAGTCCAACGCGAGTTTTTTGTCCTTAGAACACACGTTTGCGTAATTTGATGTTTCTCAAAATACATCAATATTATTAACGATGTGAACTCATTGTATAAGAATGAGTAAACTCAAAATAGTTCACGTTTGAATTGTGTTGATAAAACATGATGTGTGGGTATTAACTTATGTCGTTAAATCAACATTTATCAAATAAAATTAAACCAACATTAATATTATAAAGTCTTAGAACGACATGTGTTTAAAACAATAGCACATTTGCCTCAAACGATGATGTTCAATTACTGCTTACTATACAAAACATTTGTACCGATATCACTGTTAGCTTTCCATATTTCATCGACGTATACACCCAAGCGTAAACTCATTGCAGTGATTTTGTCCTAGGATACATCGTCAGAATAAACAAATAAAAAATATTAAACGTTGTCAGTCGTCTATTGCATACATACAACTTTAACCGTGTATAATTTTTCATCTGGGTTTAACACGTTACATTAGCGTTTTACATAAAGGGCCTTTGCCATCGAAAAGTGCCTCACGGGGCAATTTCTTTAAAAAATCTGAAATTTAAAATATAATGCTGGCATATAATAACGGTTAAAGCAGGGTATATAAAATGTGAAAATAGCGTACGCATTCTGAGATACAAATCAATTTATAATATGGGCTGTGTTTCTTTGGCCCTATTTCTGTTTACATGTTATATAAATGTGTATTATATTTATTTTTATTGATTTAATGCACAATTCTTAGTAAAGCGCATTTTAATCAAATATTATAAAGTATAGTGCAATAGGAAGCAAATTTATCGTTGACATAGTCCCTTAAACAAGAGACAAAAAAGGCGCAATTGTTTACGGTTGCAGGATTTTACAATTTTTTTACAGATTTTAATAAAAATTATTATATGGTTGATTATATTTTCTGGCAACATTGGCCTGGCAAAATTGAATATGCGATGACCTTGATTCGATATGCATCGATACCCTTGAAAGCTCCCAACGTTTATCGAGCAGTTGAACTGTGTGCTCCATTACTTTTGATGGTGAAAATAAACAATCATTTCTAAGATTTCTTTAAAATCATCTAAAGATGCCACGTGTACTTTTGATGAGACAACAACTGAACGTGGACGAGATCAAATGGTTTTCATTGTATAGACAACTTTTGAAATTTTATACTGGTTTTATTAAATTTGTTGAATATATAACTTGTTTTGGAACTTTAATCAGACCCAATTTATTGACACCAAAATAAATAGAAATATGTATGTTTTTATTAATAAATCATTCAAAGCTTTCAAAATACAGAGATACAAAAAGAACAAGGATATCAGTGAACTGATCACCAATGCGCTGTGTCAAGAAATGGGAATTCAATGGGAAGGGAAGACATATCCCGTATAAGAATTACTATAAGAAGAACTATATAGCAATTGCAGCTATCATAAAAGGCCCATAACTGCAAAACAACAATAACGCTCCCCATAAGGTTTCATTGAATACCAGCCAAATTGCCCGGACAGGAGTTGTGCACTATACACTAATTCCAGAATATTCAAAGGCCCATAACTTACAGAAAAAAACATTGAAGCGGAACATCTTGTTACTGTGCACACCTCCTCTTCAAAATAGACCGGACAAGACATATACTTATATATACTTATGTCAGACATCTGCAAAGTCCCATAGCGTAAAGAAACATAATAGAAGCGGACCGTCCATGTAATAGGCACACCTTTTCTTGCTAATGGAGCGTCCCATAAAGTTTCGTTGAATTCCGCCAGTAGCTGCTAGGAAATAGCCCGGGCAAGACAGTGGGATTGACGGACAGATGGATGGACGGACGGACACGGCGGCAACTATATGCTCCTCGTAACTGTCCGAGATTTGAACCCACAAATCTTTAATGTCATCTTACAAGTTTCACATTATATTAACTAGTCGTCAATGAAAGCTTGACGTGAAAGCATTACATAAAACTGCCGTTCTATTTCTATTTGGGTTTTATTCCCGTAAACTACTGACGATATTTTACGAAAGTTAATTAGTGACAGATCAATGTTGCTATGCATTACAATATCTATTAAAAGCTTGAGTATTCCATACAGTTCTTTTGAAACACTGGCACGTCTATATATTGATTACCATTTATGAAAACGTTACTTTATCGGGAATCAGTTAATTATATGTTTGTTACCAACAGCTTTACTACGCATTAGTTTTAACAGATGTGATGCCATATTATGTACAAATCCTCTCCGCTAACTAAAATGTATCTATTTCATGATAATGCGTTTAATTATGACATGTATTTTTTTTATATCTTATTAACGTGACCATTGTCATCCTTCGATTGATACATAATTTTAGATGTTGCACTTTGATTTTCTAGAAAACAAAAATATTTCGAATGCCTTTCTCCTTCTAAAATCCATATGTTTTTGCTCCGGATAGAGAAACTTTTATTTTTGTAAGTGCACACTTTCAAATTCTGTTTTCCAAAATTAGCCTATGAATAATAATAATTAATATTATTATTTAGCTCCTTTGAAAAATTAATTATTTTTGTTATCTCAGTGAAACCATTTAGACCTCTACAATTTAATGAATTAATTTTAAATATATATGTCGTTTGTAAAAATATGAATATTTCAATATAACTGAAAATATGTAACTAAAGATCTTGTTTATTTATATCATGATGCCATGTAATATTAAAGTATACTGTAAGAAGATCAAAATAAAAATATTATAAATAGCATTATATGTTTTGGGGAACTTTTTTTAAATCAAATTCAAAACAAAACAAAAAATGTACGGATTCCTTTGCAAAACATTAAATATTTTGTGAAGAAAATATTATAACTTCGTGTATTACAACAGTGTTTCTCATTGTGAATATATGTCACATTAACATTTTTGTTAAAATATGTTTTTTATTTTAGTCTGCATTTCTTGTTTTTTACCAGTTCATTGCAGATTCTTTTTGAAATGAAGTCATAATTACCAGTGTTTAGTTATTGCTATCTAATTAATTAAATATGTTACTAAGCCCATACCATAATAGGACGCAAATAATAAACATTAACATTATGCATGTAATATATGAGCTTGCGCGCATCGATAATCGTTATATGCATGTAAATTACGTTAGCGTGACAGTGTAAGTGAAAGCGTTTATTGTTTCTGCTTGACTCAGATGAAACTTTCAAATGCTTTAATTTGTTTTTGTTTTTTTACCCATTAGGCATTTACCACATATACGAACATGAAATGCTCTTTGACATGATTAGAAATAAATCATAAACTGATATTTCCATATTTGCATATAGTACCTCTAAGACGGAATTTGTGTACATTTCTTTAAAAAAAAAGAATTTCTTCGCATATTCGTTATTAAGCGTCCCCAATGTTTAATTATAGCGAGACTAGACAAATGACATGCTGCAGGATACCGTGCAAACCAAGATGGCGTCCAAAAGAACCTACACATTTAAATGATATACCGTTTTATTACATGTATGAACAACGCTTGACCACACCAATCAATATTGTTATAATACTTAAATGCGTTATTTTTGTTGTTCTGGAAATAAATACATGTTTGTTTCTATATTTCTGATAACATCGATGCACAGGAAAGTTCTGATATCCAAAAAACATCGGGAAGAGGAAAATGTCACTGCAGATGTCTAATAATAGATGAGTGTTTGCAAAGGGCATAGCATTAAATTAGTCATTTAGAGAAAATTATTCATTACATTTGCCCCGATATTTTAGACACTAACGGTAACTGTATCTGTTTGCGTCAAGATATGTGATGGGAACGTAATAATCCTTAAAGTTCTTTTTACGAAATGGAAATACTTTTTGGTAACAAATTTGCTTATTTTTACATCACACCATAATCATGTTTGTATTATTGGGATATGAATTTACTAAACAATATATCTATGTAGTAAAAATGAAATCGAAGAAACAAAAACTTTTTTTCTGACAAATGTGAACTCTCAAAAACAGTAACGTATTTGGATAAGTGATGTGAAATAGCAGGGAAAGAAATAGAGCAGAATATATCTTATAATTAAGTCTGTTGTAAGCAAAACATGTAACTAATTGTTCCAAAGAATATCAAACGCACAGTCTTTTTAACAGATGGTCGAAGGGCAATAATAGATTCAGAGGTCTCCGTGAAATTAATATGTAAGAAAGGCCAAACTATAACAGAATGGAATCTAGTTTGCACTTACACAGATGTTTATTCAAGTCAATGTTGAAATCACCAGTGATAACAATATGTATAATGCCAGTATCAACAGCAAGCGAGATAGAATCACTTATGCATTCCATAATGTGAGGAGAAGAGTTAGGTGGTCTGTAGAAAAGACGAAATAAAATACGCGTACCCTTAATACGTAGTTCAACCCAAATACATTCGACATCGTCATTTTGAATTGTTCTTTGTTTAATAATTCGTGATGTGTTGTGTGTGTGTGTCTTTTTTTGGTCCAGAGGCTTTATTTTACAGTTATGACAATGTTCAAACATACACAAAATCTGTGATAAAGTCCTTTTAAAAAATACAAGGATGCAGTGTCATAGAAAGTACAAAGAAACTAATACACTGATCTTGAAATTTATATAAGTTTTGACAGGACGTCAAGACGTTCAATTTTATAGTGACATGTTCCGAATAGGTAGTCTTAATACATGTATATGTATACGCATGCGTGTCTGATTACTCTTGCAAATTGTAACTGCATAGACGTGTATTGTTTGAAGCGTTTAACATACGTGCATGTTCTTGTTTCATGATTTATTAATTGACAAATAATAAAATCAAAATTGATTTATTTAACAAAATATCATACACTATATTTCAAAGGTAGTTTATATCGTTCAACACGATCATATGTTAGTAAATAAATCGAAGTTAAATTTGTTGTATGTATAAAAACGACCGTCAATGGGGTCTAACAACATTGCGTATCATCTACATGTATGTAAACAGGAACGAACCCCGCTTCACAAGGATTTATTTGACATGGAGATAGGACGATGTTCCCTCCGCCGTACACGAATATCACGAGGGAAGAGAAGTTGGTTGACACGTTCTTGTAAAGTGATAATAGAAACATTACTTTTCTTTAAACCGTAACTGGTGCCATAATGTTTATACGTACATGCATTAACTATATTATATTTTAATCGTAAAACAATTTTCGATATTTGTTTATTGTATTTAAAATATAACGGTCATGTAAACAATACATAAACAATTATTCATGTTACTAAAACGCTGAACACAACAAAGTGCCGGATTGTATATTGTACTTATGTACTGTTAGAATGGCTAAATGTATTAATGATTGAAAACATCAACATTTTTTTCTAACACGAGATTATTCTAAGTTATTGTAGAATAAAAGTACATGTCGTTTCGTACTGAAATATATTTGGCTGCATACAACTGATTCATTTTAAAAATGCCTTGCTCGTAATTGGAAGGTTCAGTATTTCTATTTAAATATTTGCTTAAAACTGCCCTAGTGACAAAACAGTGCATGTTACTCAACGGTTTTTCTTTTCAATCACATTCCGCTCTCGTATAAATAAATAATATATCAAATAATCAATTGACAATAAGCTGTAAGAGTTTTAACCATGCCTAGTTAGGTAAACTCCGACGAACACCTTTGAAAGTATACACATGTTTGTACAAGACATCGACGTGAAACCAGTAGATCATAGCTTTCTGAATGGCTATACGTTAATCAAATCACAGGTAATGTCCATTCAATAGCATTAGGTTATTTAACAGCGTGCTTTACAATACGGTGATATATTTGGACGAGTGCACAGATGACATACCATATTGGACGAGCCGACTGGCGAGTCCAATGTATGTCAGCTGTGTACGAGTTCAAATATATCTCCGTATTGTACATAACGCTGTTAAATAATATTTGTTTTATATACCTATTTATATTGTGTTTATTATTTGCCTAATGTACATAATATTTACATTAAACCACAACGTCCGTGGAACAGTGCGCGCGCTCGAACTATTACTATAATATGACGACGCTCGACGTTCAAAAAATAATTGTATTTTTCCTATCATATGCACTTACATCTTTCTTACTATTTAAATTTAACTGTTAAAACAGCATTCCGTTCTTTAGAATATTTCGCAGAAAGCGACCTTGATCTTTTACTAATTGTAAACAAGATGCCATAATTAGACGTGTCGTGTTTAAAAGGTGGCGTGATCAATAAGAAGTTTCTGCAGCGCGTTAGTTTTAATCAGTATTACACATTGATGCAAGTTGTCGAATGGATATTATGCTGTTAATTCAATGTGTTTCAACTAGAATAACGATGTAATCTGCAAAAAAATGGTTAGCTAGTGAGGACGGAGACCAGTTTTTACTGGACTCCGGGATTGCTGTGTGTCGTGTTAAAAACTGCAGGCTTTATTTCTGAACGGGTAACGTTACAATCACTTAAATATTAAACAGATGCATTGTAAAATTGTTTTGGAAGGTGATATTCAATATTGAATACAATTTGGAGACAAAGTTACGTTTAGTCATTGCATACATTCCGACCAGACATGGCGATTTCAAAAACAAATAACGTTTCTGGTTAGCAAGGTTAACAAGAAAAAATACAGTGTCGCGGCTATATGAAAAAGGGTTTGAAATGATTGTTGCTGGATTTTATAAGACGTTTTCAAAGCAGTATATTGGAGTCAGCATTATGCTAGGATCCCACTGCCGATCAGATCTACTCTATGTACCCCGACCACCTAAATCCGCCGACTAATGTCCCGACCTCTTCCCGACTTGGCTGACTCGTACACGATTTCTACAAGATAAGTACGACTAACTTCAAGTCATCTAGACGTCTACTCGACCAGATTCCTATGATACCGACGTAATCGACCTGAGCGTACTGTGACCGTAAAAGATGCAGTGCAGCACGTTTTAGAAAATATTGTATACAAACGCCAAATAATTTAAATCACCATTTAGTATTTCGGAGAAATCACGAATGCATCAACCTTTACATTATTGAAGTAGTTGAACTTGTGGGCCAAGGCCAAGTTGCTCAAAACTTTAACGGCCGGTTTAGCTAACTTCAGATGTAAATACAACTAATATTACAAGCAACTCGTTTGAAGCGAAAGACAGTTATTTGTTATTGTAAATACATACAAATTTGAAAATTTTAACATTTATTGTGCATCAAAATCTTCATCCAAAAGTTGACGGCTGTTAGCTTAATTGTCCGTTCAAGTGTTGCGCAACTGGGTCCAGATGGTTAAAGCTTAGGCACAGCATTGTAATATATGAAGCTTGTGGGAGATAATGTGGATGGGCCTAAACTACAAAAAGCAACAAAAAGCGTCGTACACAAAAACGGCGCGAGCAAATCTTGGTGAGGCATGTGCAGCACGAGGCAATCTGTATAGGCAAGCATGAACAACTCCTGAATTAGTCATACAGGAAGAGCCCTAATGGATACAAACACTTTGAAACAGTAGCTACATAATTGTTCGGGAAACATCTAGGTCGAATATCACCCCTACTAAAAATCAAATTAAAATTTCAGGTAACTACAGTAAAGAGCGACAAATATAGTGTTTGTATTTGTAAGCCGTTATTGTATTATGGAGAAGCTCAGAATCCTAATTGTCACTCTCCGTCATCTTGCATATTACAGGATAACTATGAATAGAGTCTACCAGCCGTCGTCACTAATGAGCAGTGGCAATACCTAGCCAAACTCTTCAAAAACTTTGGTTTCAAATCCATGATTTAAGAATAACCTTCGCTATGCCAGATCCTGACAAATGGGCAAGTGATTACCAGAATCAGCCATAATTCTTCTTCTTGAGACGATGCGTTTCCCCTGAAAACCTAAATATTGAAGCCGTATTCAAGGCGAAATCAGACAGTTACAAGCGTAATTTAAAGTATAGGGTAGGTTCATGTATTGTTCCAATTGCATTGTTACGATGAGGATATTTATCATGTAAGTGCTGAAATATAGTAAAAGTAAAGCGCGCGCTTTTATGACGTCGACATTATGAAATCGTGTAAGGTCGCGAAATGGTCGAGTGGCGATCGAGAGGTGATTACGTGTGATCGGATATCGGTCGAGTAGCTCTGGACAGCAGATCGAACATGGATCGGGTCGATTGCGACACGGTCGGATGTTGATCGAGAATATGTCGATATGATAGGTGTAAATATGATTCCCGACCTGAAACTTAGTTTTACCTAAATGCTAGGTTCCCACTGAGAATCACAACCCAGGTGACGTGATCGGAGCACATCGGGTTCATGTGATTCGCAGTGGGAACCTAGCATTAAGGTAAAACTAACAGTTGCATATTCATTCTCTTTTGGAGTACTCGGACATTATCGTATGTTTATCCTCGGACCGTCCAATTCGGAAAATATTGTACGCACGCGCGTCCAATGTTGTATACTATCAATTGGGTAGTTCCGAGTCAATAACGACAAAACCGCTCTCTTCATTTTAAATGTACTTTCAATCACGTAATTCATTTCTGGAAACCGGACAACAAATAATTAAAACATCAAAGTTAGGGTATATTGAAGATTTTTTTAAAGTTTGTCAACTTATTTAATTTCATGTAGGATGTGGGTCAATATATATATGAACAGGTACAAAGCCATATAGCCTACATGGTCATTCAGATGTTAGACTGCAACAATAAAATAATCTTATAATTTACCAACGTTAGTCAATGCCTTTTACTGCTAAAATTATACATACAAATAATAGCTAAAATAATTAAAATAATACGCGAAATAAATAAAATCTGCACATTAACCGGAATGCGATAAACAATCCAAAATTCATTTTCGTACGCAATTTGTTAATTGTACATAGTTTATAAACATACATGTATCACTACTAACAACCAGATCAACACTTTGATAACAAGCATAAGCATATTGATAAAATTAACAACCGAAGAATATAAGAGTAATAAGACACAAAATGATAGCATACTATATACCCGTAAAACCATTAAAATGGTAATTTTAACACTCTTAAATACATACATACTACAGCAAAATGATGACATGTCATCTGTAAATATAAAACTTTATTGTACTCTAGACTACTATGTGGAGGACACTATAGATCATTGTATATCAAGTATAAAAATCATTATAAATATGGAACTTACAGTCTCTGTTTCTATTAAAAAGACAGTATTTAACCAGCTGACAGCTTTTGAATGCATACAATACATATAACATACACGTATGCTATACTTGCTTATATCAGTCAACTGTAATAATGATATTAATAAGATAAACTATCTGAAAACATTAAAACATTGCAGGGTCTTCTTTGTTCGCCGAATGGCTAGCAGCAGTCTTCAGTTTGAAATACCACAACAAGCTGTTATGTTATTTATTACTAATAAATAGAACCAAACCTATGAGAAGCATACCTATAATATGCCCTTATTTGTGTAACAAATAATTCATATTGGTCAATAAATAATTGTCTTACATGGTGCACGGTCTACTGACCAAACCAACTCATGGACACATTCCATAAAGCATATACACAAGAAATTGCTTGACATATCCCCCGTAAACAATGATGTCCGTTCAAGTGACCCGGGACCCCCCAATACACATGTGTTGATATAACCGTTGTTCTCTGCAGTAATTTGGAAAGCAGGTGTTTTCTTATGTATAAATTACACAGAATATACACTTATTTACCAATTGATACCATAAATGTGCCCATTTACCGGACATTGTTGATGTTTTATCGCGATTAATAAAACGTAGCCTAGATTCCGCAACCGGTGTTCAGGTAGATTATTCAACATGCATTACTCATAATACCCGTTTCGGTTCGGTGAGTTGAAAATTTGGTGATTAACTGTAAATGTATTGCTGTTTAAACACAAGTTAATACAAATCTTAATGGGAAGGTTGCAATTAATTTTATTACCATTAATCTTAAAGTGACCCGGAGCTACCAGTGATTTCGGAATTCCTTCAATGACTGTAAATATCATATGGCAGCGTGTGTGACATTGATGGTCAACCCGCTGGCAGAATGTCACCCGAGGCGACACACGCTGCCATTTGATATGTATGTTATTATACAGAACAAAATTGAGTAAAAAAGGTGATGTGCTTAATTTTGCCATCACAATTTAATAATGTCTAAATCTTCTTTCATCTTCAGAAATACTTACAAACTGTTTTTCTGACCGTTAACTTTGAAAAGAATCGCTTGTTTAAATACAGAATAGTGACGTCACGACTAGGAAGGCGATATTTTCATGATGCATCTTACAAAACTAACGCAGTTACTTGCCCTTATATGGCATTCAAAATGTCAACGCAGTCACATGACCTGACTGTCACGTTTCGCTTGGTCATCTGTCAAAAAGGTTGAAATGTTTTTGACAGTTAAAATTAATCTTTCTCGTGTAATGGGAATTTATCATTGTAGACAAAAGTGAGGTATAATAAAGTAAAATATTCGACAGTCAAGAGACACGAGTAACGACAGGTAATTTGATTATATAAATAGGCATATATTAATATATTTTCGGATAAATAACGTATATATCAATTAACGCAATTGACGGTAAGATGCTGGATTTATAACCAAGCCTACTAAGGTCTAATTCCGACGAACACCGTTGAAAGTATAAACATGTTTGTACAAGACATCTACGTGAAACCAATAGTTCATAGCTTTCAGAATGGCTCATTGTTAATCAAATCACCTTGTAGGGTCAATTCAATAATATATTTTATTTCATTGCATTGCCGCGCTTCCTTTAAATATTGCAGTATTGCAACTGCAAAAGCGCATTACAGCTACGCTGTATGATACTGTTGACAATACTCGTATCCACAATAAGCACACGTCATCCGAGTGGTTTTATCAATCAAATGTTATGCTACGCTACAAATTTCTAGTATTCTTATAAACAATATCGTTGTATGCAATTTATAGTTTGTAGTTGTTGTTAACTTTAATGTCGCTGTCACCCGGAGTTGCATTGTAATTGTCTGCGAAAATCTCTCGTCGAAGGTCGCTTACGAATCTTATAAATCAGTTTACGAATCTTCTGAATCAGTTTCATGCCGTACGCTATTTGCAAACAAAACACTTTGAGCGTGATGTTACATTTATAAAACCAAAACATTGAATCTGCAATTATGTACTAAAAATGCATTGTCAAACACAATTCAACCATGTAGATACGTTTTATAGATATATTCGATATTTAGCAACGATGCACGCTTAGCTTCAAAGAGTAATTGCGTTTTTTTATAACAAAAACTTTAAGTTGTCAATTTAATAAATTCCTTTTAAATGTATACAATACATAGACATATACAACCATTCACACAAGCGTCATTTCACAGTTAAGATTTTATACTCTGCTAATAGTCAGACAAGCAAAACGTATACTTTTTAAGCAAGATATTGTGTAAAAATAACTAATCATTAAAACACAATCAAAATAGGCGTATATGAAGGACGCTGAATAACCTTACGAACTATGCAGTGGTCACATGCTAGTATGTTATTTAAGTACGCCTGTCGTAGTGCGTGATGTTAAATTTATAATAATAAACATGTAATCTGTAATTACGTAAACAATGCGTTTTCAACACAATACTCTCCTGTATGTACTTTCCGGATGAATGTCTCTAACCGAAACGTTGAGTAAAATAAATTAAAAATGAAACAAATTAAGTTGTTTCTCTGTTGTTATTTATAATTATATTATGTATGTACTTTGTAATTTTATGGATATATACGATATTTTGAAACGATGCACGCTTAGTTTCAAAGCGTAATTGTGTAATTTGTTACAACAAGCACTTTAAGTTGTCAATTGAATACATTTATACAATATAAACACATTGAGAAAAGATTCATGCCAGCTTCATTTCACAATTACAATGTTATACTCGTGTAATGGTTAGACAAGCAAAACGTAGATTTGTGCAGTTCGGTGTTCTATCAAACAATCAAAACTAGGCGTGGGTTAAACTATATCAACCTGTGATTATGTGTTACCCAATTTTTATTTACAAGGCATGTTTTCAGAAAGGTCGATTATAAATTCAATTTAATGTATTGCAATGCCAGGACAAGCTAAATTGTTTTTCGTTATAATTCGCTGTCCTGTGTGGACGACGTGCCTTGGTATAAATTACACGTTGACTTTATGTGTTCTGCAATCTGCGGCCATGTAAGTTGGTTGAGACCGACGCTTTATATTCATTAACATTCGCTGTTTGTTATGCACGACGTGCCTTTGTTAAAATTACACGTGACAATTACGGGTTTAAGACATATTGCATAATCAATTTCGCAATTGAATCCAAACACAGAATTGCGGTCAACTTCACACGCCCTTCTAGTCATTAAATTAACATCAATATATGTGAAGTCATGCACTATTATAATACAGTCTGCGGTGTAAATGTCTGCACAAATGCATGCAGAGTCATGTGTTGTGTGCATACGTTTAACAAGTAATCATATATACTGTTAAAATACTTCGTTCTAGTCCTCTGTGCTTTAGAATATTGCAAACTCATTAAAAATAAATTGTGTATATATGTATATTGAACACACGAAATAATTTTATGGCAAGCGTATATACCATAATATTAAACGAATTTGTGTCATGTCACTGGCAGTTTGAGACAAAGTTACCGGTACTTTATTAAAAATATTCAGTAAACAGCTACTTTAAAGAAGGTACTTATTACGATCAATTCGTTCAAACAGTGTAAGTTAAATATACATATTATTGCAGTTTAGGTTTGGACGTATTTACATTATATTATTATCGACCTGTTAGAAACATTAAATTGGAATCTATAAGTTAGACATATAACAATATATTTACAACAACATACATGTGTTATTATATTTTATGCACGTATCTTTGTCACTTGCCATGCTGAAACCTTCTGACCCACAGGGCGTGGTCAATTTTACAACAGAGTCAAACTTTGAACAAACTTTGTAGAATACCACTATACGAGGTTACATATCATATACGAAACCTCTGGGTCTCGTGGTTGCAGAAGAGAATAAGATGTTTAAAGCAAGTTTGCTATCAACCAGGTGGTATAACGCAAATTAACTCGAAGGAAATTGCTCCTAGTTTTAAAGGTAAATGTGCTGTTAATAAAACAATAGCGCGATTTATGTTCTATACAATTGATGTGTACTGTATAATTGTTAACATGATTAAAAGTGTTAAGAAACGTTCTTTGTCATTTGAATCAAAGTAAGCAACATTTATAGCGTATGAATGTTAAGCTGAAATGAGAACATATAGATTAAATATAGTTGTTTTATACTGACACTTAATGCGGATATGTTCGTATCAAGTGTTAAAAAGTGTATCGTCGGGTTGGAAATGATTAAGGAAACTAAACAAAACGGCTACGATATCGATGAAACTGTAGTGGAGGAAAGTGAACGATTTAAGACATTTTAAACGTGTGGTCCATTAAGTTCAAATATATCAACACAACTTGGTAAAGGACATTGTGCAAATAGCTAAAGCAATCCAGTGAGTGTAAGAAAAAGCATTAACAATGATTATTTCAAAGCGAATGTGTTATTAAAATTAAAGAAATTATATGTCTGGATAAACTTTGTATATTTAGTTTAAAATATTTGTATTGTAAAACCTGAAACGTGCAAACATATAATGTCAATGGATGTTTGGGTTTAGAAAATCATGAAGTGCAACGCTTTATTGTAAATTGTATCTGTTTTATTGTCGCTGTTTACTGTTAGTTCATGTAGTGATGGGCTCGACTACCAGTAATACTTATTTTAAAGTTGTGTGTTTGCTACTTCCCAAACATAAACGTGACACGAAAAGGTGAATTTCAGGTTATGAATAGTTGCCGTATTGTTGAAACCTTTGCGTTACGCTTTACAAATTATACGTGTCAGTGATACATAAACGTAAATGAGCTGATCACAGATCCGTGATTAAGAAACTGGGTAAAGGCGTGCTTTGGTTTAAAGTGTTTCAGGGATGGGATGTTATTTTTATGGAAAAGAAGTGTTGAGATATGTATTCAGACAATGAATCATTCGCCAAACAATTCTGCAAATTAACAAACTATTATTGCAGTAATTATTGTGTTAAGAATGTTAAACCAAGCTATTCTATGAATAACTGTCTGCAGAGGGACATTTAGGTGTAAAATAAAATGCGTTTATACATATCGCCCCCTTAGTGCAAGAAGGTGCCATATGACATGTTTTCGATAAAATCACATTTTATTGTTTCATTATGCTGAAATAAAAGCTATAATAGTAAAACTTTATATATCTGTTGACAGAATGAAAGTAAGCGTATGAAAGAAG
This sequence comes from Congeria kusceri, assembly GCA_027627225.1. NCBI lineage: Eukaryota > Metazoa > Mollusca > Bivalvia > Myida > Dreissenidae > Congeria > Congeria kusceri. The sequence goes on along the minus strand of JAPFQT010000614.1, from coordinate 44,004 downwards.
TATGTGCTTAAGAACTTCATTAATTAGGTATTATTTAATGAATTTTGTTTTATGGTACTTTTGAGCACTCAAGAAATGATAAAACGATCAGTGGAAAAAGGTACCTTTTTACCCTCACCATTTTTCAACAAATTATAACTTTTTCTGTGGAAAGAGGTACCATATGACTGATAGGACATGTTTAGCCTGACAATTTTGGTTCTTTGATCAATGCAAAAGGTACCATTTGTCATTTGGTACCTTTCTGCACAATACAAGCACTTTTTACCGACAGCAAGGTGCCATTTGTCATTGGGTCTTTTTCACTCTGAACTTCTGGACTAGACAAAATGCGTTGTTTCATTTTACAGCATATCAAATTTTGTCTCATTGTTTTGTATACATGGTACTGTTTATACCAGAAACAACACATATGATCATGCACATATTTTTTATTCAGCATAAAATCATCCCTAGACAACTAACATGACTTGCAAGGACCATGCACTAGAAAAGCACTTCTTTAAGTCTGCATACTTGACACTCTGATGATGTTTTTATTTAACTATTTCATGGTTTTTCTGTCAGCTCATAATTGTTTCAGAAACGGTGTGTCTGTTCACTTAAGATAAGTAACCTTGTCTTCTGATTCCATCGGCACATTATTATTTTGCTTTGTGTGGGCAGGCAATGATTCATAGTAGTTCTAGTTCTCTTCAGGAATACTTTTAGGCGAGATAGTCAATTTGGATTGGTAACACATGCTTAAGTAAGAGTCATTCCATTTTCTGCTTTCATCTTCTAGGGGTTCGAAATGTTAATTTCCATACATTCCTCAGGGTTAAATGTGTAGTTCAGAAAAGCAGATCTTGGACATTCTCTTTGTACTTGGATCCATTTTACATTTAGCCAGTTAAAATTGGTGGCCATTTGTGAAATGTTTTAGGTTTGATCAATTATTTTCATACAATTCTTTAAGTCGATGATGTGAATGCATTTCATTGATATGACAAAATACAGCTGGTTTTCTTGCCATAGACATGTTGAGTTTTCAGAGTACCTTCGTTTGCCCTAAGTTTAATCCCATACATAAAATAATACGTAATTGTCTCCAAATGAGTAAATTGTAAAAAAAGTCTCACCACAACTTTCTTGAATATAACAACAATTTGAAACCAATAAACACAGAGTCATTAGCACTGCTTTTAAGTCTAATGTTGCAACTCATGCACTTTTTTTTCTGGTTGCGCACGCTGCTGTGAGTGCGGAATTAGAAACATTCTCAGAAATAGCCTAACAGCCTCGGTAATAGCTATTTTGTCCTTTCTGCTGTGATGTCCTCCTTTGGTGTTACACATGTCCCATGCTTTCTTATGTTGAGTTCTTGCGTAGGTGTGTTGATGTTTTTGAGACGCTGCCATGTTATTTATTAATCCCTTTATGCCTTGTATCAGCCACATCATGAGTTGTAGTTTCGCTCTAACTTAATTATGCAGTGGATTCGTTGAAAGCGTTCTCATAATTGATTGCCTCAACTAGTTACATTTTTTTCAACAGACCATTCTATTTCCTGCAATTAAATAAATAAAGGGGAAAATATATATCAGTTACTACACTGTAAACTCATATTTGTATATTCATGTACATAGCTGATATTGCATAAAATCAGTAATCGTCTAATTATGTTTTAAAATTGAAATTATACCTTTATTTATGGCACATTTAATAAAACAAACAACCATTAATGTAACTGAATAGTTTGTCTGCATTAATATTTACAGCAATTCATAATCCGTGTCACATTTGAATACATGTTGCATGTCAATTCTCATAATCATTCACATGTGCTTATCCTGCTGGTGAATGCTACAATCCAAATCCTTAGAAAGATTTCAACATCTCTCTGTTTTATCAATACACAAATACAGTGTGTTAATTGGCCCATTATATATAAGATAACAAACAATATTAAATGCTAAGCACTGAGAAACTGGGCACCTTGTTATCAGTCCTGTAAGCAGCTGGGATGTGTAGTCACTGCCGATTATTAGTTCAAAGATACCATATAAACATTTTCTTATATTATGATTCATTCAAATAAAGAGTGTTACTTTAATGAGAGCAAACTGTGCAATTTGCATCAAAGTACTATATAATCATTACAAAGAAAAACCAAAAACAGTTGATGCAAAAAGGAGCCGTCTGTCAAATGGTACCATTTTCCACTAACATTATTATGGTTTATCACTTGGCACCTTTTTGTTTTGTTGAATTTTGGTACAAAAAAATCTATATTCAATTTTGATTTTTTTGCAGAATCAAGATATATTGTATCAAAATATGTAAAAAAGTCAATTTTGGTAAAAATGTCAGTTGACACCTTTTTGCACTAAGCGGGCGACATAAGAATAAACAAGTATGTCCCAATGGGGGTGCGTGTGGGGTTTAGTACGACAAAATTATGAACGATCATGTCAAGATGTCTCCACGATGGAACATCTCTAAAATGGTATATAAACGGATTGGAACAAATGAAGTGTTTCATAGACGTACCTGGATATCAAGAAAAGGGACTTATTTCGCAGGAAGATGTAACTACTTTTAGTGCACATTTGCCAGAACAACAAGAAGTTGAATACGATATTTCAAGCACATTTCGATAATCTTATACAGGTGTGTTACTGGATGTGTGGATTATTTTGAGACTGCAATTACACGCATATGTTATTGCAATTATAACCTCATAATTAGGGATGGTTCCCATATCTTTCTTTTGGGGTGAGTGGGGGAGTGGAGGGACTGTTGATCGGTTTAACGTGCAGCTGTAACCACTATATAGAACGTTGCTATGCTTTATCCACTCATATTTGGCCACTAGAGCCGCGACATAATCTCTATAACTAAGTAGCTAAGTAAGTGTAATGTGTCGTCGATATGGAAATTGTTATCGTCTTTTGGCTGTAACTGGAGACTGCAGTGCACTGGCGCTGAACTATTCATCAGGTTTACCTCCGTAGCTAAAGCTTTCTATGTGGACGATATATATAACGGCATTATTTAGATCATTTAGATGCAAACTGTTCCTATTGTTACCAATGTTTCGCGCCAGTGGACGTAATTACGTGATTGGTCTGTACCACCAGCACTATGATTCCGTTTATTTCTCGGAATGTATTGATACATCAGTGGAAATTCACGCCATATGTTTTGTTATACATCTGACGCCTATTAATGCCGAACCTGATCTCACGCTCATCAGTAGCAGATCCGTGGTCTAGTCGTAACGCAGTAGCTTCACATCACTGGGCTCGCAGCTTCAAGCTCCCGCTATACACTAACCTATTAACTTATCTTTCGCATGAGACGTTAAACAGAGGTGCAGTGTACTAAGTACTTCAAACCTGGCACTTAAAGACCTTAACTCGCCTCTGGAACGGGGCGTTTCCTATATCTTGCACTATATCTTGCACTACACCCTTCAACCAAACTAACAAGTCTTCTAGGGATGATGGTCATATGGGTGAGAATCCCTAAGAATTCGATAACAATTCAATAAACACACGTTCATCAGACCCCATTTTTCGACCAAGGATACAACACCGAAGCTATTTTTTGTATTAAATTCATGTAAGTTTTGACAAAATTATGTATTATAATCATTTAAGTACTTGACAACTTTCGGATAGAGTCTAGATTAACATACATTTCTTAATACAGAACAATTTATTGTTTTCAATGTTACAAGACAGAACTCGCACTAAAATATTATTTTATTTAACTTATCCGGAATAAAACAAATATTTGGATAAGCGGTTCATGTTTTATCATTTCTGTCCGTACTGTCCTCGCTTTAAAGCTCGAACTGTCGAGCTATCTCCAGCCAGCCTTCGGCTGGAATTGGGCATTTGACAACTTGAGTGCTAAACTCTGCAACTACGACTGTGGCCCATCGGAAAAAACACTTTTGGACAGTCTCCTTGCCAACTAAAAAGTTGTAACCAATAGGTTTCTAAATATGTACGAAAACGGCCAACTTGAGATCAACAGGAATTACTTTCATGAACTTTGGTTCCTGCCCCTGGAGGCGTGGAATCAGCCACTCGAGCAAATCATCAAACCTTTCTGGAGACAGCTTGGTTTAGTTTATGAACCTCGCCCTGTAATGAGTCCTGAGCTCCTCCACGAGGGTACTGTATTGGTCTCTCTTAGCTCGAAGCTCGGGTTGGAGCATGGGTTGGACCCACTACTGATGCTTCCCTTGCACTATGAGGCTAGTGCTACTTTAGGTTTATACAAGTTTAGTGCTTTACACACTCTCATATCATATAGTTCTGATAAATGGTGACGTAGATTCTTGTTGCACCTGATTTTCTGTGATTCATTCCTCGGTAGTTTATATATAGCGACGCCTATCGTCAAAACAGAGACTATTTTGACGACCATCTCAGCATTTAACGTGACCTATACGCCCAAAAACATCGCGCACGTCTCAAAATAAGAAAGTTTCGATCTTTAGAGTGCACGATCTTTAGAGTGCACTCACGCCATTTGTAGCTAGATGTTCGCGCAAACTAGCACAAACTTGGTGTCATTTTGGCGCGCGACAAAACTTACTCACTTTACTTACTTTACGCCGTATGGTGCTAGTAAGCGCTAAGCTCTAAATACGGACCAGAGCGTGCCGAAACTTTTTAATCAGATTTTTATTTTAACCAACTCATTGTGGACTCTAGGAATAATTTTGAAATATATTTATTCAGACAAAGGATGAAGTAGTAAAAGATGATAAGGAACATTGGACACAAAGTTTGTCGATATGAATTTTTGGTAATTAATTATTGAGACAAAGCTGTTAAAACTCGAATGTGGTCTATGATTTGACTAGGATTTCACTTAATATAAAAATCTTCGAAACATAGGTATGTATTTATGTGGTATTCTAAGCCAATTATGTATTGTTTCTCCCATCTATAAACGTTGAACTATTGAGGAAACAAAACTATTTATTTAACAAATGAAGGTAGAATTATATGCACTGTCTAAAGTTTATCGTTTTTTTTAATGAACATTGGCGTCGGTATTGCGGTATAAAGTCATGCATATGTGTTGTTTTATCTGAATTTGTGGTTTAAATAGACAGTAATATGTGTATTACATACCAACAAACAACCACAACCACAATTTTTAAATAACAACTGTGTTTTCCAGTAATGTATAAAGCACGATAGTATTTTAGTCGAAACATTTGAATCGAAATCTCAGATTTCATATGAATGCATATTTATTTACAAGAGACTTTCTGCTGCAAGTGTGTTGTATGTTTAAGATCCGGACTGATCGCAACGAGGTTTTTCACTGCGGTGAAATGATTATAACACATGAAAAGGTGTAACAATATTTTGCAAAAGTGAAAGATGTACTCAAACAACCAAACCGCCTTTACACCATAAATCCAGAATCAGATGGAAAAACTGACGAAGGTATATGCTACTACTACTACTACTACTACTACTACTACTACTACTACTACTACTACTACTACTACTACTACTACTACTACTACTACTACTACTACTACTACTGCTACTACTACTACTACTACTACTACTACTACTACTTCTACTACTACTACTACTACTACTACTACTACTACTTCTACTACTACTACTACTACTACTACTACTACTTCTACTATTACTACTTCTTTTTATTTGCATTATTTGTATTATCCTTTTATACAAGATTCAAATCACCTTGAGAATTAGTCTTTAATGTTCTTAGTCGAATATGTATGTTATTGTTTTGACTTTTTGTAAGTTATACAATATGTTTACTCCATTTGGTCTTTATGTAACAAATCATTTTGATTAGTCACGTGACATATTACATTTTGTCGTTATTGTCACAAGACATGTGACTATGAATGATTACATTTTACAGCCTGATTAATGGGACATGGCTACATAGCACTGATCGTAAAATACATCCTAATTCATAGTGTTTTCGTGCCAAAATGAGCATATGACATATAGCAAGGTGCAATGAAATACGTATCGAAGTGTGTGCCTTCATTCATTAAAGACAGGGAGAAACTTTGTATGTAAATGGTGTAAGATATTGTTTATACTTGGAAAATATCACATCGCAGCACTGCTTATAAATCTAGAGATAGATACAGTTAATGAATTCAAACGTTTCAATCAAATCATAACGAAACTTGGGTTTAAACATAAATTATTCATTCTCAAAATATAATGTCTACTGATTCGTGAAGGAACGTATGAAATGTACTAATAGTTTTATTTCAAACCATATTACTTCATTTTTCATAAAAAATACATCTATATCGAATAATTATTATTAGACCCTGTCTCTAAAGTTAGTGTGGTTCAATCCGCGTGCATGTTGTCCTAATTTAGACACTCAGACACGGAAAGCAATATGGTGTTTCAGGAAATTTCGGAAAATTAGCTTGCATTTACTATTAATGCTATTTTATTTTCTTTAAAGAACAACAGTTGTCACTGTTAAAAATAGTCATTCACATACGGTTTCGCATGCATACTATTTCAGTCCATCTACATGTCAAGCTCAACTAATTGCAACAGTCATGCTATCAATATTAAATAATAAAGTTATGAATAACATTCATGCTGTATAAAGTCTAGAAAAAAGTATTGCTGGGAAATCCAAAAATAAGCAATAACAAATATTTGCATTTGCCTCAAATTGAAATGACACAAAGTGTGTTCCATAGAAATCATCTGTCTGCAAACGTGTGTGCATTGTTGGTAAACAATTGCCAATTGTTTTGGAAAATCACTTATCAAAAGGTAAGATTATTAAAAACCCATTAATTAGTTAGAATTTGTTAACAAATAGAGGTTTGCCATATATTTTCGCGACTGTTAACAACATGAAAAATATGATGTTAAATCGACCTTAATGTTGTATTCTGGTAAAAATGATTCAGATTCATACATTAAAATGTTAACAAATAATTATTTACTGCCAAAATATGTTGACATAATACACTTTTCCAGCATAGGACAGACGAATTCGGGAACGAACTGTGGACGGGCAGTTATGCCAAAATTGAACTCAATGGCGATGAAATGTAAATCGTAAATGTTTCACCATAACACAGATGATAGACAAGTGCAGATCATACAAAAGGGATGGAATGAATACACCATGATAGCAGAAGATGCAGTGATTCAAGACATGCTGTTCCGGGACATTGGGGAATAATTTTAAAATTGTTGCATGACTACCATTGTTTGTAGTCGTAGGACACAATCACTACAAAAGAAAGTCAGTTGGGTGTATTACTATTTGCAAAGTTTAAAAGCTCTACAAATGTCCATGTAGTTCGTTGTAATGACAAGTTTTTTGGCAGGGTAAGACCTTGCTATAGAACAAGTTGTGATGTGATCAGTTACAAAAGGTGGAATGACATATGGGAAAGGTCCTTTGGAGACCCAGCATTCCCAATTGTTATTGTCAATGCCATCTTGTTCTGAAACCAACAATGTGATACAGTGGTTATGTGGCAAAAAAAAACTCTGACAAGTCTGATAAAAACACAGATAAATATTGTCCTTTTAAATAGAACTGCGTTTGTTCATATTCTGATCAATTTTGAAACTGGTGTTACATCAGACTCACCCGTGAATGTGTATCAAACAACAGTTGTGGGCAACACATTTGTGAATTCAATAGAAGAGCACATTCAAGTTGAAATAAGTTTAAAACTATCTGGCTATAACTATTGTTGGTGCTCAACAAAGTATATCATGAATTGGTGAACATAAACCCACAGTTAGGTTTTCAAAGATTTCTGCCTGCACAGAGATCAGTTGACTATATAGTCATCATGTTTTCATGTAAACTCTGTTGTGTTCCTTCCACATTATTTTGATACCAGGACACAAATAAAACAATATGCAAAGTAATTCCTTGCCGATGTTATATGGTCACTTGGAGATTGCTGTGTTGTTTTTAATGCATGCGTGTGGAACTATGTTAACATCATGTCTCGTATAATTATTATTGTACAGATTGATGTTAACATTTAATCGAAATTAAACATTGTTACATAGAATAATAAATAATTGTATAAGCCAAATGAAAATCCAGCTGCATCAGCAGTAGAGAACTTTTATTACCAGCACACGTTCTTGAATTTACATATATGGCAGGTGCCCAATTGCCAAAACAACACAACACAGTACAAACACACATGAAAAAAATATACAAAACGCAAATAAATGCGACTGAGGTCACCGCCTAGGGAACAGTCAAAGTAAAGCATTGGGGTTTAAACGGGTTTACAGGCGCCTGAACCTCACACTGTATTTATTATAGTAATACATTTAAGCGTAAATAAAGATTAACCTCATAACATCGCAGTTAAAATTAAACAGAAAAACGTGTTTGTAACAGGATGTGACTTCAGTGCTCTACAGGTAGAATTGTCACATGAGTGACGGATATACCCCTCACAATATGGCCTTGTCACAAAACTATGGCATCCATTCGAATGTAATGGACAGAGAGAGAATGCGTTATTTGTGAATGGCCAACAGTGTATTTGAAAAAAAATCATTTTAAAAGGAGCCATAATTCTGTCAACATTTAGTGGTTTGTAACCAAAGTTGAACTTGATCTGTATTTTATGATGTTACAATTATGTACCAAAAATAATTTAAATTTGTTAAGCCTTTTATGAGTTATTGTCCATGTTTTAAGGGAATTTACGTCAAAAAGGGGCCATACCTGTGTCGCAACTTGGTTTGTAACCAAAGTCGAACTTCATCTGTATTTAATGATGCTACACTTGTGTAGCAATATAGCAATAATTAATCAAATAGGTCAAGCCATTGTTGAGTTTTCGTCAGGAACCATGTTTTTATGGAATTAAAGTCAAATAAAGGACCATAACTCTGCCAAAATTTAGTGGTTTGTAACCAAAGAGTCGTACTTGACCCGTTTTTATGATGCTTATCATGTATACCAAGAATTATGTGAATATGTCAAGCCATTCTTGAGTTATCGTCCGGAAATCATGTTTTAAGGGAATTTTAAGTCAAAAAGGGACCATTACTCTGTCAAACTTTAGTGTTTTGTAACCAACATCGAACTTGACCTGTATTATATGATGTTACACATGTGTACCAAAAATTGTTTGAATATGTCAAGCCTTTCTTGAGTTATTATTCGGAAACCAAATCCCAACAGTCCGACGGACGGACAGGCCGGCAGACCGACAGACCGACACGCTCACTCCTATATACCCCTCCTAAACTTTGTTTGTGGGGGTATAATGAATTCAGTAATGTACTGAATGAAACACACAATTCTATATTTATTACATGTAACTTTATATAATACAATAAAGGACTAAAAAATAATCCATAGATAATGTCTCATGATGGTGAACATTTCCGCCAAATAATTTCAAAATCCATCTAGAAATGACAGCGTTATTGACTGGAGAGTATAAAAAAACAGGCCCCATTTTTTACATTTGACCGCTATGTGTGACCCTGACCTTGGAAATACCGACCTGGGTCTTGCGCCTGACACATCGTCTCGTGATGTTGAACATTTATGCCTAGTAATTTCAAAATCCACCCAGAGTTATAGATCGTACTCGGAATGAGACGGATGGTCCCGGAAGAATGGATACAATGACGGACGGACGGAAGGAAACAGCTTTTACAGTTTTACTAATAACAGAGATAACTAATTCAATTTAATTACCATTTCAATACTCAATGTCTGGATCTTAACCAATGTAGCAGAATTGCTAGAATCATACTTCTTCTACCGTTAATATAAGCCACTTACATGCACCAGTTTACCACACCCACTTGTTTTTTCTTTTTTCTTGGCAAAATCACATCACCAGTGTCCAGATACATGTTCATATCATGTCTTTGCCTCGTTTAAATGCATACATGTTGTATACTTTATTAAAAGTGATCAGTTGAGAAATGAAATAAATGATCTTGTATTTTAAAAGACAATTGTATCAAACATACCATTTGTGTTGTCATCACACAAGCCACTCGACTAATACATACTCTTGGAACAATTGACTAGCGTAATATTCCGTATGTATTTAACACAGCTAAAGAAATTATTAGAATAAGAATATACCATTCTTGTCACAACCCAAGTAATCGCTCTCTTATTTTAACTTGTGTTTCTTCTTACCAATGATGTTGATACTCCTTCAATAATCAGACGAAACAAATAATAACTCAATACAATACATTGTTCCATTACTCAATTATTCAGTCCCTCCAACTGTTGTGAGCATTGACGATGTATACGTCAAAGAAGGAGACAGTTTCAACACATCGTGCAGATATCAATCTGGCAATCCACCAGACACGGAAGTTCGATGGACCAACGAAGGAGTTATAATTTCAAATCGAACATTACTAATTCAGAAAGTAGCTAGAAAACATGCTAGTATCTACACGTGTATAGCAACCAATAAAGACGAAACAGGACGAACAAACTTCACTGGTGTGGATTATGTGCGGTTCAACATGCACGTTTTATGTAATACCTGTTTCCTCAATAATGCTTGCATGGTACTGAAAGCATGTTTGAAATAGCAATTTTGATTGTTATTGGTAAACGTTCATATAGCATAGAATTTCGGTGCAGTTTTACGTACTACGATTATTGTTTTCGACGATATTTATTTGCGATAAATTTCAGATCAGCCGATAGTTCACCAATTCAGTGCCGAATCATTGGACGACATGTCAAATGTAACAGTGAGCGAAAATGATAGTATCGTATTTCACTGCGTAGGTGAAGGATTTCCTCCACCAGACATTAGACTGTTAAAAGATACATTTAAACTGGAATGCGAGGAATGCGAGGCTGACAGTCAGGGAAATACTACCACGAGACTTCGATACGAAATTGCTTCTGTGAGCAACCTGGATACGGGGCGATACACCTGTGTGGTATCGAATACGATTGGATTAGGTGGAAGGGAATTGATTTTGAATGTATTATGTATGTGTACGCTTAACATTTAACAATGTACGTGCACGAATTCATTTAAATAATTATATTGATAAAATTATTTATATTAATAGGAATCAATAAATCCTAAAGGTAAACGTTCACTTTCACTTTCGTGGAGGTGAAGTTAATATAAATGCATGTTCATTGAAATCACATCGATTCCTGCACTATAATTTCTTTTTAGATTTGAATTAGTCAGTCTTTCGTCCATTGAAATACAAATGTATAGATTCAGTTCGCAATAAAGGTTCTTGCCACTATTTCTTTTCAGGTCAATTTAGAAGGGATGTAACCCATCATAATGTAGCAAACAATGGAAACGTAGCGACCACACCTTTGGGTGGGAAAGCAACTTTTACCTTTACCGCTTTGGCTAATCCACTTCCAAAACGTTCTGATTTTACCTGGAGAAAATGCACGGACACAAAGCCATGTATTGAAATCGCCACCAGTGTACATGTTCATATTGATACGAATAGAGAAAGCAGCAACCTAACGGTGGACAACATTGCGGAGTCAGATTCCGGGATGTACATTTTGCAAGTGAGCAATGGTATCGGAAAGCCTTATACGGAGGTTTACTATCTTAAGCGTCCTCGTACGTATTCATGTTTAAAGTTCGATATATGAAAGTGCCACAGAAATATTCGTTGATTTGCTGAGTTTGAATAATCATGCCAAATGCCAATCGATTGATGAATTTGAATAATCATGTAAATGCAAATCTATTTCAAGTAGAACGTAATACTTTATGTGATGCTGCCAATATATTGTTTTGGAACATGTTGTATCAAGTCTTCGGGCGAATTCACTCTGGGCTTCTTCGCTTTGTTTCGGTGCGCCACTCAGCCACCCACGCAAATATGATATTCTTATTGCGCTATATCATATTTGGGGCTCGCTACGGGTCAACTGTAGATACACGAACATTCAAGTCATACTTCGAAAACCTAACGAAGTGTGATTAAATGTAATTCTTATGTGCGCACATGGACTCGATATGTTAGGTAGAACGTATGCTTGCCATCCATTTAATTAAACATGTTTGTACATGAAGGAAGATCGATGTGTGCGATAAACTATAATACATTATATTGTTTTATCTTTTCTCATGTAGCGCTACCTGCAGAACCAATTCCCAGCGCGAACGTTATCGGTATCATATTAGCAGGAGCAAGTGCATTTACTGTGTTTATAATTATTTGCGTTGTCGCCTGTGTGTGCCGAACTTTTCGACGAACGCATGCAATAGGTATAACATTGTATTGAACGTATCAAATATCAAACCTTTACAGTGATCATTTTATATATTAGATTAGTATTCATAACTTAAGGCTGAATTCTTACTAATTCGCTTTAAATTAACTGCATAGGAGCGAAACGCAAATAATTTCGATTGCTTTCTAGAAGAGTTTCCGATGGTTGTTTCTACAACCTCTACTCTCAGAGATGGTACCATTCAGTCTGGCACTTCGCCATCAGAACCCTTGGATGATGAGAGCGAAATTTATCATGAAATTGATCCACAGATGCATGGCTCCGATACACCAGTAGAAGATGGTAAGATAAACATAATCAGTTGAGTTGATTGCATTTAGATAAAGAATGCGTTTATAATTGAATGTCACTGCTATAAGTATCATGTTTGCCAATCATACGGTACATATTTGTTTTAGATGGCGCTGACAATGATGCGCAGTCGTCGTAAGTACCATTTCTTTTCATTTGATTTTTTACTCAGTTGTATGTGACATTTGAAGACAGTCTCTCACAATAATAAACGTGTGCCTTGTATCTACTTGCTTATAATGTAATGCTTTCTTTGAAGGACGGAACCTAGCCGTTATGAGGATATTGATAGATCGCGACATGGACACGAGTCGCAGTACCTTAGAGTGGTCGCTGATTGATTAAACAGCATGGGTCGTTTGCAAACGTGCATATTAAATGTACATAGAATGCACATTCAAGAATGGATATATTGTAAATATTCCCGTCGTGGTCGATATGATGTCAACATGCATTTAAATTTTGAAATATTTAACATATTGAAAAAACTTGCACAACGTTTTACATAATTTTTTTTAGCAGCACAAACCTACTCAATTTAGTAACAACACTTTGAATATAATGTAATGCAACAAATGAAAAGGACTATTCAGGAAAGGAAGATCCAACATGGAGCATAATGGCGCTGTCGTCGACCGATCATTACATTGGTGAATTCAGGGCCAACAGTGCACCACGTCTCGATGGATGTTTTTTGCCTGGCATTCAAAATCCTTCAGGGCTAATACTGACCAGCCTAATTTAGACTTCAGAGCAGATATTCTTGAAACTGTTAAATTCTTAACATGCTGTAATTTGAATCGTTCTTGGTATTCAACAATGGTTAACTTAGCATTCTTTATTTCAAATAATTTATTAGTGACATAAGTGGTGTTTGTACGGGGCATATTTACGAACGCAAACGTATTTATTCGGCGTAGCTGTTTAACCCAACTTTTGACCTTTTATAATATCCAATCAAATGTTGTGAAAATTCCCCGCCAGTTGTCCCAAATGAATAAATCCTAACATTGCATTGGCTAGTTTAAAAGAAATGCCCAACACGGCCTGTAAAATATTGGCTCCATTATCTTTTGGAGGTGAATAGAAAAATGATCCATAGTGGAAATATCTAGACATATATCTTTACTTTGTTTAAATTTGTGATTGATTTCCAGTTCTGAAGTCCACCTCGTAAGTTGCACCGGCTCAAATTATATTTTCAATTTACAAGCCAGTGTTTACAGGCCGTGTAATATGACCTTGGTAAAATCCCTCGTAAATATCGCATATTCGATAGGCTACATTCCATAGCGTACACTTGCTGACTTACCTGCGCCTACTAATACATGTAGTATACACGTCAACAACACTGACTCGTTCTAACTAACATACAGACAATCATAGGCAATACGATTAATAAAGAACGGAGAACTTCTTATATTTATAAACTTACCATGCATGTTAAATTGAATAACGGTTGATATATCTATTTAATAAGAAGTATTTAGAATTGCATTTTGTCTTATCTTCTTTTGTACAGGCTATTCAATGTATAAATATATTTTGCATCGTCCTGAATATAAACACTGGCGGAAGCTTCGAAATTTGATTTATATTTAGTATGTTAACTTTAGGTGCGTTTTATGAAATCAATATAAACTATACACAAAAACGCTCGAGACGTATTTTCCCAAAGGAATATAAATCTCATTCGCCAGAATTTAATATAACGTTTTTGTTATCGTAAAATGAAGTAAAATCATTATTTCAAATTGCAATCAATGTTCCTGACGTGTGTTTTCAATTAGCACACATAGTATAAATGCTTATTCCATTGCAAATATAAAAAACGCTGATATTCATTATCGTCATTATTTTCTTGCAAACAACGTTACTTCTAGTAAACTTTAAATTGCCTGACACATACTATATCAATTATTTAGATTAAACAAGATTCACTGATAAAACATATGAGACGGTAAGATCGGTTAATTGAACGGACATTACATAATGAAGATATCTTATTCATATGGACTTTTCCTAGTTTCAAAGCGCCGTATGATGCTCTGCATCATTGTTTCACTTGAGAAATACTGATGTTTCCACCAAATTCTCAGGTAGAAGCTATTCAATCTACAAACATACAATGTTTTTATATAGACTATGAATAAATGCATTGTATACTAAAATAATTTAATAAAAACGCTTCAAATGTATATAGTTCTTTGTAATTGTAAAATGCTTATTTTTTCTTTATATAGATAAACATACGGACGTTGACGAGCAGATGAGTCTGACTTATTTGGGTTATTCAAGTAACGCTGTTCTAAAACACGTGGCAGTTCATTGCTGTGACATGAAATAATGACACTCTTTGAATTTATTTCAAATATAGAAACAGTTCAATCTACTGTTTTAGGAGTAAGCCACATAAAAATATAAGTTCGCTATTTGATCATAAACATTTACTTCTTTATTTTATTTAACAAAATATCGAATATTAATATTAAATGCGTGTAGAATACGAATTATGAAGAAATAAGACTGCTCGTATATAAACCAAACCAACATATGCATCAGTTTTAAATATTCATGTTGAATATTCAATTTACATTCTTTACACCAATTTACAACATACTCCAAGGATCGTTTTAAATATATTTCTTGTTTAGTCAAAGTTTATTGTTTTTTCTAATGAATTCGGGCCCAGGACTTAACATGGTCACTGCGTTTGGTGTGTGTGTGTGTTTTGTATTTATTTTTTGCGTGTTTTAGTTGTTATATAATTATTGAGTTTATCGTCATGTGTATATTTTATTATTATATTTCATTTTATTCGCTTAATTTACACAACATTATTTGAACTTCAATCCTTCAATCCTTTAACCTTTACACAATGGAAACTGAGTGTGTTCCAGGCGTTGAACGATTAACAGACCTCCGGTTTGATGAGTATGCATTGTGTACATTAAATCGCATTGTTTATTGTGCGTTGTGATGTGTTTCCTTCCTTAAACATTCGTGACTTCATACATTTTACCATATTCCAGTATAATCTAGATTTGAGTCGAAAACATAAGCTACATGTAGAACATCATCAACATGATCTAGGAACGTTTATATCATAATAATATTTATGTCATTCGTATCCTACACGTTTAAACCTATTTCGCGTAAGTTTTACTATTTCGCGTGTTTACCTAATACAAAGGCGCAATATGTATTGTGACTTTGTGTCTAAGCTCATTAGATACGTCTATAAAGGTAGCGCTTGCTAACGTTTACCCATGCGTTCCTAACCATGACATAGTTATCAATTAAAAACGCTAAATGATATTGAAGATTAACGGTCTGATAATGTGCATATACGAATTATATAGACTAAAATGATTGTGCTTAGACTGCACATCACTCGTTATAAATATTACTACGCAATTGTGTTTCCATGCAGCTTCATTTTAATAAATAATAAGTTTTCCGTTTGATTAGCCTTCGTAAACAAATAATAATCATAAATACCATAACTTATCACGGTAGTAATAGAGTAATGGTTAGCATACGTTTGTAAGGTTTTAATATTCATTTAACGTGCCTTTGATAAAGATTTTTATGCCGTGTCATTAATTAAAGGATATAGTTAAAATAATGTTACGTTAAAAGTTACTTGAATTCATGATTCACATTAGTATTCAATATATTTTAAGTATATTCGATTATCACAGATCTGCTTAACCGCTGACCAATGACCTGTAGTCGGACAGAATATATTCATATCTTCTAATGGGATAATTTAATGAACATGCGTGTATAGCCATAACAATTCTTTGGAAATTGCTTGCATATGTTACACCTAAGTGATCTGGGTTTTTATGCATACAAGCCTATGTCAGGAATACTTTTACCTCATATTCACTTCCTTTGCTGGCCTACGCGCGTTTTCTAAGCCTCGCTATATAAACGTATCTGTATTCAACCCTGACCCAGTATTTTCTTTAAATAGACGCGTTATTTGAATGCAATTGCCATTGGTAATTGAGACCATCCCAATACTGAGTCATGTGATGATTGGGGTAGAGGCTTTTTTGCAGCGGACCGTTTAACAATGGCTCGGCTCCATTGTCTTACATTGACGACCAGATGACAATTGTTGCTAACACTAAAATAACTCATTTAAAGGGACATTATAAATTAGGAAATAAATAAAAATCAGCATATAGAGATACAGTTGTTTATGAGTGTGTGTAGTCCAATACGCAGATGTAATTTTAAATGGGTGCACACAACTCGCATTAATATAGTATTAAAAATATACGCAAAAGCACGTGAGTATCATTTTGACTTGTGGTGGTCAAACGTAATACATTTAACTTTATTTTCTATAGTTTTTCAAGAGAACTGTCGTTTATGTTAATAATTAAATGACAATGCCATGGGATTCTTTCTTGCAACTCAGTTCTGATATGTGAAAATACCTTAATATCATGAAATTGTTCAGAACTTCAAAAAGCAAAAGTGTTCACATGCAAATTGTCACAGTCACAGTTAACATAGAAATTGGCATGCACTCAAGAAACACTGCAAAACATGTGTATACATAATTATATAATTACAACTTGTTGCATTATAACGGAAACGTTGCATTCTGTAGTTGTTTTATTTTTGTTCCAACACATTTATACTTTCTTTGGCTTTTGATACATTCATCTACTATTTATAGGACCCATACGACATAGATAAACCGCCAAATTCAATAAGAAGAGCTTCCAAAAAAACTGATCACTAACTGTGAACTATAATTTTCTATCAGGATTTATAAACATAGCATTATATTATTTAATGTGATCGATCATTTTATAAATTTCATTTACATAGACTGGGTTAGACTAAAGTGAAATATCATAATTCTGTTTTATAAGAAAATTTCGATAAGGCCATATTAATGTTTTTTATGATTGATAAGACTACAAACTCGGCTTGATTAAAGTAGATAAAGTACGCAAAACATGTTAAAAGATATAAACAAATCAAGCTAGCTGTATTAGGTTAAACCTGCGCCAAGTACACCATTTTATGGAAGGCTATGTTTCACAATATTGATCCATGAGATAGTATTTGTTTATATAGTTTTAAAGTGTGGCTCTGGCCTTAGGATTATACATATTTCTTATAGTTACAAGAATCAAGTTCTGTATTTAAAAGCATATTAAAATCCCAACACTATTTAATAGAAACGCATTTCCAATTTCATCTATTGCCCAAAAGTATTTGTATAAAACAATGGAGTGTTGGTGTTAGGACAGAGCAGCGTGAACCGTACAAGTACTAACAACTGATAATAGCTTGAACATTCCATTATCATAAGTAATAATATAGAGGATATTTGTTTGTTTTCGGTGTGATAACGCGTGATATCGTCACTGGAAAGGGAGACAATTACAAATTTAACGAGCGTTTCCCTTTCCGGTGATGATATCACGCGTTGAATAATGGTCAGCTTTTAAATCAAGAAGTTAACACACACTGCTAGCCTTAAAGATATTTATGATTAAAGTACATATTGAAAGTGCTAGTGCGTTCAGTTGAAGATTAAGACATATCTTAAGATGTTGGCAAACTGTAAATTAGATAGTAAACTATCAATAAATTTATTTTAAGACAGCTGTATATTTTTAATCGATTATGGATTAATTCTGATAATCACAGTAGTATCACATGTGTATGCTCTACCATATAACTTCGAAGTATCGCCATCAATGACTCTACATCCCGTGAAAAACACAATGCACACACAGACGAAAAAGTGCTTAATACATATAGCTGCACATGTAACTATTGTAGTTTGTTATTATATTATCATATTAGTGTTGAATGCACGCTGGAGTGGTATTTTTAATACTCCATCAGAAAGAAAGGAAGAAAAAAATCAAACGTCAATTAAAAACTATGTTTATTGATATTTGGCCTTCGTGTTTTGCAAACTCATATAATCATCAATTGTCATTAATAACGTTTAATAACGCATTTTAATAAAAAACGATCTCTATTGTGTTCATAGTTTTTCATATAATTAAACAAATATGATATAAATCACATGTGAGTGGTATGTACTTGAAATCATGTTATTATTGGCTATATGCATATTTGGCATATTTAGAGTACTGTGACGTGGTTTTGTTATTAATTTAGTTAATGCACACTGTAACCATTTACGTTTTAGCTCTCATAAGCACGGAGTGCGCAAGGTTGAGCTACTAATGTCACTTACCGTCCGTCGCACGTCGTTCTATGTCCGCTGTATGTCGTCAATAATTTAATCGTTATATTTCTTTGTCTGAAATTACTTTGAATTTAACTTAACTTGACAGAAATGTTCCCGCTGTGATCATGTTCAAGTTTTTAAAGTTAACAATACAAGGTATGAATACGTATACATGGTTGCCAGGGTGGGGCGATTATAAGCATTTTGAAAATCTTCTAGTCATGTGAAAATATATTACAAAAACGTTCTTTGGATTAATGTTGTTCCCTTTTTTCAAATTCCTGATTAAATAAAACATGGTCACGTAAGTTACGCATTCTTTGGCTATAATGACAATTTTTAAAATCTCATGATCTCACAAGAATATATTTTAAAAACTTCTCTTGAAGGGCTGTCTTCTTAAGACTTCTTTTTTTTTCTTAAAAACCACTCTGCCCCTATGTGGCTGGCAAGTTTACTTTTTTGAGTAAAATGACGATTTGAATTATTTTTTATCTGATATTAATGGACGAAATTTAAAAAAAAGTTACAAATAAACGGAAATATCTGGCTATATTAAACGTTAGTCGCTGGAATAACAGACATGATCCATGGTTTGACATGGAAAGAAGACGCATTATAAACGCAAAGTCGTTGTATCGAAGGACTGTTCTAAGTTGGTGACCCGGGTTTTTATCTCGTTTATATTCTGTGTTGTGTTGTATATATTGTCCTGTATTGTATACGCAATTGGTCACTTGCCTCAAAGGACCAGCAGATGGGTAATATTCCTTAAGTAATTATCTGCCAACTTACTTTAAATTGTGTAATGTACTTCGAAGAATAAGACCGTTAATAATCAGTGTACATTTTTGCCGCCGTATACAATGTAATTGTATATTTAACGTCTATCTATAAGGTCATGACGCTGATATGCAAAATTTAAAAGTTGCAATATGAAACTTTTAACAAAATAGCGTTTTTGCATTGATGATTTTTTCAATTCATTTTAAGTAAATGGCGTCAGTTTGTTATCTATATTAAGACTACCGTTTTCTGTCGTATGTGTTATCCTTTATTATTCTTATTATTGTTGTTCAAACAAAGGCTTTAATGAAGTAATACATTTAATATATACACATGCATTGTACATTAAAATAATGTATAATAACAGTAAGAATCTGTATCTTAATAATTGTGTGAATGCTTGCTTATTAAACTTTAAATAAAGTTGCCGTGTCCGTAATTTGTTGTTCAAACATTCACATTGGTCAATCTGAAATCCATTCCGTGTTATATGAAAATATATAATATAATGCTATTTTCGAGAAAGTGCTCCTCTTTTTAATGATATATCCAAGTTGAAACATATCTTCGAAGAATTTCACTTCAAATGAAAATATTCATAGATTTGTAACACTTTGTAACTGTAACACCACCTACAACATGAACGCTATATTTTCCGGCTGACACACCCACTCTTTATTAATGGTTTAAAATATTTATGTTAGCTCCAATTTGTTGAAAGCCTAACGTTTATTGAGACAGTCTCGAGGCCGTTTATTGGGTAGTAGCAAAATTTGGTGTCTTTTGAGGAATACCATTCGAACGCGTCCCCGAGTACGGATCGAATATCCAAAAGGGAGAGCATACAGTTGCCGCTGCGTCCATCATAGGGCGCCGTCAGAAGCAAATAGAGCGTACACTGCATTTAAAAAGTAAGCATGCATAATGGAGTAAAGAAAACAGATATTTCATAATTTCCTGCGGATGTAATTATAAAGCTCCTTTGGAAAAACGAAACTATGAAAAGTCCTTATGTTTAAGATGTCTATTACATCATTGTGTAATATCCGTACAATTAATCGATCTTTCCGCCTCATATTTTCATTACGGATATTTGTATTATTTAAATAATTCAGGTTATTATATATTATTTGTCAAGTAAATACAAAAGTTTAAAGTATTAGAAATTACATTGAAATAATGCAAGAAAGTACCACTCAATTTGTTTCAGGGACTTCAGGCAAATATTTCTATAAATACAATGTATAACGCTAACTTCGTATGCCTTATGAGAGAAGGTTCCATTGTACAAAGGTATTTAAACATAGGCACACTCTGGTTTTGTCGATTGCTGGATTCATGTTTACGTAATTGTAACAGAGCGACAAAAAATCATTCAGACAGAACGCCTTATAGACAGTTTATAAAAGTTGTGGCGTTGTTGTCTACATCTGGGATGTACGATTCATATATATAGATCTCGCTTACTAGAGGTGCTTTTTCAACACAAATACATGTAGTATAAACGTATCAGGTGAATAAATTTATTTGTGACCAAATGCTGCAGTCTGTTTATTTAGTAACATACCAGTCACCTGAGATATATTTGAACATATTACATTACAATTTAAAGCTGCTACTACACAGATTATTCGAAACCTACGACTGAGGCAAAATAAGTTGTTTGTTATGTAAAAGTTACGAATCGCATCAAAAGCAGTCAATTGGGCATCATTTAATCGTATAATAACAACTAATTGCGGTATTGACGACTCGTTTAGGAAAGCCCTATTCGGTATGTGATATTGAAAGTGCGATGTTCACTCTGCATATAGTGTAATTAAGGGCCAACCGATGTTCATTAGTTGACTAAAACGAAATATTTTATTTTTAACTGATTGAAATATTTCCATCCATCGATAGATTTCTATACATTACCCGAAATGTATAGGACATTCTTACCACATCTCTTAAGTGTTTCGCGCACCGAACGCTCTTTGAGCTGCTTGCTCTTTCGGACCTATACTGTGTCAATAACGGAATTCCGGAAGTTTAATGTATTAGCTATATGGACCACGTGGTAATTTCACAACAGCAACCTAAGAATAATTATAAATAGCTGAAAATCTTCTCGAGGCGCTTTTGAAAACGGATTGAAACACCGCCGTATAAGAATTAAATTAATGTGATTTTAACTATGGTTAAAGCGACTATGTCAACGAAAATGTGGTTTCAGATTGCACTATAAATGATATTCGACGATAGAAATGCGCTATACTAAGATATGCACATTAAATGAATAATAAATAATATAATACATAATGAGATATTTTATAAAAACTAATCAGCAAAAATAGTTGAACAATTAAAACCCCAAGCGGTTATCGAACTAATGATCTCAAAAAGAAATGACGTGGACAGAGCTTTAACAACTGCACTCTTCTACTTTGTAAATTAACTGGTGTAAAGTATGGGTATAAATACAAAATGCACACAACTCTATCGTCAAAATGTAAACATGAAAAGAGCCAAACAAACACGACCCATATTATAAATTGATTTTTATTTCAGAATGCGGAACACTTTTCCCATTATATGTACCGTTTTTACCCGTTATTATATGTGATTATTAAGATCTTAATTTCAGATTTTTTTTTAAAGAAATGATCCAATTGAGGCCCTTTTCATTGATATAGTCCCTTTAATATGTTAACAATTATTATTTCAGTCAGTTGTAGGAATTTATGTTGTAATTTACTTTTTTTTAAATTTAATTTTGTTAATTTTCCCCATCTGTTACGTCGCAGCTTTAATTAAATCAATCGATTGATGTCAATCATAATACTGCAGAAAATGCATATTATTCACAAACAACCATCAACTATGTTTGATGGGCTAAATTTAAGCACAATTGTATATAGTTCACATGGCATACACAATTTGCTTCGTACATATACATATTTAAACAGTTATTTCAAAATGTCAAACATATCCCTCCATGGAAAAAAATTATCAAATAAAATCATTCGTTTAAGGCACAGGGTCCGATTTGAATTAACCCTATTTTTAAAATTAATTAAATTATATTTGTATTCAAAATTGAAGTAAGTTTACAAAAAACATAGTATTCCATGCCGTACCACAACCCTTACCATACTTTTCATTACAGTTTAATATTGTAGTTTACATTGTTTAAAATATGTATTTGTTGATGTTGTGAATGACCGTCTCATGAATTTTAAATCCCGATTTAGTAAAAAACTATCCGAATGTTTTGGTTTTGTAGGGACAGAGCTCAAGACGGACAATTTATTTTACTTTAAATGCTTTAAACACACAAGGCGTAATGCACGTGTTTTACGAATCAAACTGATGTGATATGGTTAACACTGAGATATGTACACAGATTCTGTGTTGACAGTTTACATGAATACATCAATATGTATACCACATTTTTTGTTCGATTTCAAAACACGTTTTTCGAATGCATTGTTGTAGTGTTGGTGTAACAATGCGTAAGATATTAACATTCAATGGTTTACTTTATACACAGACAAATAGTGTATGCTCAATGCGGACTTGGAGTTTTAAAGGGACACTGTTACAAATTTGCGAAGTTTTATTTAATGTCAAATGTGGTTTATATTAACATTAAGGAGTGAATATTTCGTAAGTGCTAATTAGAATTCATAAACTTGTAACATGCTTAAAACACAAAATTAGTAAATAAAGGACACACGTCTGTTCAAAAGACTGAATAGAAAGCCAGACCCAACATAAAAAAGGCCGCTACTGCATGTTTACGTTTTTACTTCCATTATGCAAATCTAAATCAAATGTCAAGAACATGTTATTAATTATTATTGTAAAAATTGAAAACCATAAGCAAACGATTTAAACGACAAATGCATTTTAAGGGTTACATATTATATTATATGAAGAGGATTAGATTGAGCATATTGTTTCCTTCCGAGATAGCACAAATGTTCTTGGATAATAACCTTATGCAATAAAATATTTTAAACGGTAAAACTGTATTATAGAAAATTGCTTACGCATACAATTATTGTACAATTAGTGTAATATCATCCTTATTTCAAATACGGGATATTTTTCATTGGTCTAAATTGCACATTAACTAAGAAATTAACGTGTGATACCATTTGTGCACAGAATATTTAATAGTATTTAATATTTAATGTTAATGCGTTTCAGTAGGTCTGCATACAATTTAAGAAACATATTGTTATGCATTGTGAATATGCGTATTAAAAAGTGTAAAACTGTTTGACTACATTTAGTACACGAAAATCATGGTGGTAACGCTTTTATCGCTGTATGATTGACATATTGTGCTTTATTATTAATGTATTCCTCAGGGAGAAAACTTTAACGAAACAAGATATAAATCAAACGAGAATAGTCGTGAGCAATTTTACATAAAATAAAAGTAAACGATTAACAAACTGCTTATAAGCTACATGAATTGTATGCCATACTTTGTACAGTCCATACAGTTCAAGTGACTTGAAAGTGACTTTCATTATGTATTCTTCACTTTTATTTTAACTTCCTTAAGAAAGACATGTATAAACTTCTTATTCAGTTGACAATGCTTTCATAGCTTACCTACTCTAATCTCAAAAATAATTATGCGTGATAAACATTTTGTGAGAAAAAGAATGGATAGTAATCTGCTAACTTTAGCTTTGATTCTTCTTCTTAACTTATCATCAAGTAAGCCTTTACTTCATTAAAGAAACAAACTAAACGCGTGTTAAAATATTTAAATACAACTTTCATAATTATAGTCTGCCATTGGCAAATTATACAGAGAGCAACATTCCATAGGAATCATTAGTCTTTTACTAATTTACTTATAGACGCAGTTATGTTTTATCGGTGAAATTGTTCGTACGCTCATTTTAAGTAAATTGTTTGAACAGTTATGGATGGGTGTTCCCTATCTCCGATGCTTATTTTAATAAAAAGATGCAATGACAAAATTAATATGTGACTTTTTTAGCAACATGTGATATAAGAATTACCAGTTCTCTTATATATCCAACGAAATTCAACATAACGTGTTCTTGGACCGGTAATACGCCGAACATGATTGTATTTTTCCGCAACACGCGAACATTTTCGCACTCCGCTGGCAGAGGAGAGGCCGGTTCATTTTTTACCGTTTTACAAATAAATAACACTGACCTTAAGTGTGAGGTAAAATCTGGCTTAACAGCAGATTGTAACTGCATCAAAGATTCAGCGGTTAGTTGCCGAATAACTATTCAACTGGATGATCGACACGTCGACCATTGGAAATGTGCAATGCCCGTCAACGAAAAACTGATTTACAGCAACACTACGAATGTCACAACTAGTAGTGAGTTGCTGCTCAATTCATTGCAGTTATTTATATTTGGAATGTCACATTTGGTTTCACGTGCTTGTGTCATGAATATACATGTACATTTACTGCAATAGTTAAACGCGTATTGCATTACGCAATTGATTTATATATCCTTCGCTCCAGATAATATATTAAATGTTGTGTATATTAATCGCAACATGCAAACACACTCTAAACATATGGCTTATAACACACGGCTAGACACGTCGCAATAGGTCCATTGCATTTAATAAAACACATGACTTGTTACTCGGACTACATGCGCTACTGCTTATGTTACTGACGTTTAGTAGCTTATGTAGGCTATGGTTAAGTTAAGGATATAAGCATGTACGCATTCAAACTAATTGCATGCATTGGTTATAATGTTAGTATTATGGAGTTGCGTTTACGCGAGTATGAAATCACAGTAACAATGTAAATAATTCTTATCTAATACGAATTTTAGAACCCGCACAAATAAAAATATTTCAAGTGGAAACATTTGAAGGTGCGTTCAATATAACATTAAAAGAAAACGCCACCGTGATGTTGAATTGTATTGCTGAAGGTTATCCTTCACCCCATATGAGGCTCATTAAAGGAAATACAACCGTGGAAGATAAATCTGAAGTTAAATCAGATAGCATCAAGAGCCAACTTTACTATAACCTTACCCCAGCGGGCCGCAAACACTCGGGAACATATACCTGTGTGGCATCCAACACGCATGGGCAAAGTAGAAGAGAATTATATATCAATATATTGTGTATGTATCACGTTAATTCTTTATATCATGTAAACTTAACAAAACATTATCAAATAAACGTGTCTAATTTAAGTCCATGACTATAATAATTTGTATAATATTGTATATACATGTAATACAACTTATGTAAATATTATCATAAAACCGTTCCTGATTCAGCCAAATTAAACGCTCTCTTATTTGAACATGTGTTTCTACTTATTGATGATGTTTGATACTTCTTTTACAATAACACTTAATTAAATAATAATTCAGTCATATCAATTATAACATCATGGTTCAAATGTTCAAACGCTCCAACTGTTGCAAACATCGACGATGTGTACATCAAAGAAGGAGAGAGTTTCAACAAATCGTGCAAATATCAATCTGGAAATCCACCAGAGACGGAAGTTCGATGGACCAAAGACAGAATACCCATTTCAAATGGAACATTACTTATTCAGAAAGCAGCCAGAACAGATGCTGGTATCTACACATGTATTGCAACCAACAAAGACGATCACGGGATAACGAACTTCACGGGTGTCGATTCTGAGCAGTTTGACTTGCAAGTTTTATGTAATATATTTTTTCACATAATTATTTGCACACCTTTGAAAGCACGTTTGCAATTGCAAGTCTATCGGTAATTGATAATATTTAAAATCAAATATCAGTGCATGTTTACTTTCGAGTGCTTTTTGATTATATGTATTTGCGAACTATTTCAGATCAGCCGATAGTTCACCGATTCAGTGCCGAAACATTCGACGATATTTCAAATGTAACAGTGACGGAAAACAACAGTGTCGTATTTCACTGTGTCGGTGAAGGATTTCCTCCACCAGCCTTGAGGCTGTTAAAAGATAACGTTAGACTGGATGAATGCGACAATGACGGGAACACCACCATTCAACTTCGATATGAAATTGTTTCTGTGAGCAGCCAGGATATCGGACAATATCTCTGTGTGGCATCGAATACAATTGGCATAGGTGGAAGAGAGATGTTTTTAAATGTATTATGTACGTATACGCTTAACATTTAACAACGTACGTGTACGATTTCACTTCAATAATTATATTGATATTTATAACTTTATTGCTATTTATTTATAGGTATCAATCATCATGAACGTACATGTAAACGTTCGCTTTCGTTGAGGTGAAGTTAATATATGCATGTTCATTGACATTGCGTTGATTTTCGACTCGAACCGTTTCTTTTTAGATTATATAAAACCAGTTTGCCGAGTAATAATTATTGTTACTTTTATATCAATTGACATGTACATAAATGTTAAGCTTCAGTTTGCAATAAAATGTCATTATTTCGTTTTTAGTTCCGGTTAGAAAAGATCTAACTCATCAAAATGTAGTAAACAATAGAAACGTAGCAACTATTTCTATCGGTGGAGAAGTGACCTTTACCTTTTCCGCACTGGCTAATCCACTTCCGAATATTTCTGATTTTACCTGGAAAAAATGCATGGACACCAATACATGTACTGAAATCGCCGTCAGTTCACGTGTTCATATTGAAACGAACAGACAAGACAGCAGCCTAACAGTGGACAATGTTACAGAGTCAGATTACGGGATCTACATTTTGCAAGTGGGCAATTGTATCGGAAAGCCCTATACGGAGGTTTACTTCCTGAAGCTTGCTGGTACGTATGTTTAATGGTCAATATACGAATGTGCTACACACAGTGCTATACTAGTGAAATTAATCTATTTTGTGATTTGATTTTGCGGAGTTTAGTTAATCGTGTCCAATCTATTGCAATTAGAATGACATTATGTAATATTTCCAATAAATTGTGTAGCGCTACATGGCATCAAGCCTCCGAGCAAACGCAATCGGAGCTATGTCGCGCAGTTTCGTGGCGTCTAACCCAAGCCAATAACAAATATTGGTTTCGCTTTAGCTGTATTGTATACACAAAATATATTCAAGCCATGTTTTGCAAACCGTTTGCACTTATTGTAGTGTGCATATCTGCAAGTTCTATGTGTACGCATGTAGCACAACATGCTTACAATCCGTTTCATGAACTAAGTTTACTAATGTTAACGGATTGAGACCAATATGCGCAATGACCTGTAACATTTTCTTTTCTGATTTAGAGCTGCCTGCAGTGCCAACACCCACCTTGAACTTTATCCGCATCATAGTAGCAGCAAGCGCATTAGTTATTGTTGCAGTTATGTTCATTGTCGCCTGTGTGTGCCGAAATTTCAGACGTCGAACGGATACAATAGGTATAGCATTGCCTTTATTTGTGCTTTGTTAACAGATGGTTGAGGAATATTTTTAATTTGAATCATGCAAATACATAACAAGATAGTTTATTTTTGTATTAACTTGTTTTAAAGGCGCTTTTTGTGTTTTTATGTTTTTATATCACGGAATGTTTATAATATAAAGTCCTCTTAGTTCAAGTTTCATCGCACAAAAATAGGCTTTAAAGTAACTGTATGTGAACGACAAGCAACTTATTATGTTTTCTTTCTAGAAGACGTCGGGTTTCCGTTGGTTTTCCCTACAACCTCTTATCCCAGTGAGAGTACCGTTCAGTGTTCAACTTTGCCGTTAGAACCTTTGGACGATCATTGCGAGATTTATCATGAAATTGATCCACAGTTGCTTGCTTCCGATACGCCACGAGGAGATGGTAGGAAAAAGCCTGATCATTTTAGTGTATTATATTTAGATAAATAAAGCGTTTGTATTTGAAAGTCACTGTTATATAATATTGGCAGATAATAATACATGTACTCTGTTCATATTTCTTTAAGATGGCGCACTCAATGATGCTCAGTCTTCGCAAGTATCCTTTATGTTCAATTGCTTTCTCACTTGTTGTATGTAACATTTCATGACAGTGTTCCATAATAATATATCAGATAAACCGTCGGAGAGCATAAAATAAATATATTTAAAATTATAATAACCACATCGAGTCAACTTTACTACGATTGTGCAAATTACTATATTGTATAGCTGTTAAATCATCGCCATGTGCAAATGCATTTATCCTACATTCAGGTAATATATTATTTTTAAATGTGTACATTATTCATTTACACATATTGACGATAGATGTTTGTTTTGAAACGATAAAACCGCAAATAACTCGAATCATTCATAAGCCCTGCACATATTTGACACAATCTCTTAAAACAATGTATCACACAACATCTCTCGTTGTTCGTGTTTCTGCTGATTATGCTGCTGCTGTTGTAGTTGTTCTATAATGTTGATTTGCAGGGCGGTGCCTGGCCGTTATGAGGGTTTAGATCGTTTGCGACATGGTGACGATTCGCAGTACCTTAGCGTGGTCGCTGGTTGATAATACAGTTTGGATTGTTTTTCAAATGTGTATATATAATGTGCATATAATACAATATTCAAAAATGCATATACTGTACTGAATCGCATCGTGTGTTAAACAACGTCGGCGATGTGATGAATATAATAAACAAATGAACTCCAAATATGACAGGTGATTTCAGGGAAGGAGAAACCAGTATCGGACGTGATGGACCATTACTCTGCACGCTTCAGGGTCATCTGTGCACGACACCGAGAATCAAGGTTGTAATCGGATATTCAAGAGAGATAAGAACCCATACTGACCCGACTGTTTTAGCAATGAGATGTTATAATAAACATAGTTAACTGTTAAATTCTTAAAACGCTAAACTTGGAATCGTACTAGGCATTCAACAATGCTAATATTATGCCAATAGACGTATTTATTAGAATCTTAGAACTCCTTACTTCGAATGATTTATTACGGATATAAGTAGTGTTTGTACTCGGCATATTATCAAACGCACACGCGTTTTTTCTTTAGTCGATATTTTGTTCTTAGAATGAGTTGGTAAATACGGTTGGTTGCATGACTTTATATGGAATTGTTTACTTACTTTCGTGTTGCATGACTTTATATGGAATTGTTTACTTACTTTCGTGAAATAATCATTATTTAATAAACAATATTCGAACTTCAATCCTTATACAAATACACACCGTAAACTGATCTGTTGCATGACTTTATATGGAATTGTTTACTTACTTTCGTGAAATAATCATTATTTAATAAACAATATTCGAACTTCAATCCTTATACAAATACACACCGTATACTGATCTGTTGCATGACTTTATATGGAATTGTTTACTTACTTTCGTGAAATAATCATTATTTAATAAACAATATTCGAACTTCAATCCTTATACAAATACACACCGTATACTGATCTGTTGCATGACTTTATATGGAATTGTTTACTTACTTTCGTGAAATAATCATTATTTAATAAACAATATTCGAACTTCAATCCTTATACAAATACACACCGTATACTGATCTGTTGTAACAGATCTCCGGTTTGATGATAAGTCCATTGTGTACATTGAATCGCATTGTTTATTGTGCTATGTCATGTGTGTCATTCCTAAAACATTCGTCACCTTAAAAATAAATATGCGGATGATTCGCCATATTTCAGCATAATCAAGACCTTGATTAACATAATCTTGGTACGTTTATGTCATTCATATAATACATTTATACCTATAACAGATGCGCTGCTAATAGCGCCAGTCATGTAATTCTCATTTAGACTAAGCGAATTGTGTTTACGCACATTAGGTTGGATACCAGTAATTCCAATTCCCATAGGGGCCGATTATAAAACGGAAAATTTCCCAAGCATTTTTTCTGGCATTTCCTTTATTTCTGATTGTGCAATCCTGGTTACATTTTAAAGAAGAATCTGTCCTCTTCCAAAAATTGCAATACAAATAAATATGTAATGTTACTTCTAAGAAAATGCATATCACCTGTTTGAAGAAACCAGTAGAAAACAGGGATTCGGCAGTTATATTTCAACCAAAACCCAACACCAGAGTCAACACACCACACAAGTTCATATTTCAAGGTAGTATCCAATGGAAAAAAAAATCTTCCAGACACACATGGAATATACGAAATAACCACAAAAGGTAGGTCTGCGATTGCTAAATGGGTTTTATACCAGAAAGGAAAATGAACTCTTTTGTAATAGGCACTACGTTCGAATCGACCACGGAGGGATAAACAATGATTTACTGGTATCTAACAATTAGCTAATTGTATATAAGACAGCGCTTACTGACGTTTACTAGAGCGTTACTAACCAAATACTGAATCACTTGACGATGGGAGGAGAGGTTTTTGTCTGTTGACAGTTAGGCAATGGCCCCATTGTCTTGAATTATGACAAATTTAATTACTACACTGGCGACCAGGTGTTGACAAACTTTCGTCCAGTAAAACAATAACTCGTTTAAAGAGACTTTGCCAATCTAAGCCAGAAAACTATTAGTAAATGCAGGTGTAACAATGAGCAAATGCAGACAGAGTTGTTTACGGGTGCGTAACATCTAATTAATTGGCTGATGTAACGTTGATAGTTTGGAATCAATTGACATTAATTGTATTGAAAATATGCCCACTCGCTACATATGTATATGTGTATCGCTTTAACTTGCTAAAGTCACACTATACATTCAACTTACTTGTCTACCTATAAAACGTTGATGAAATATTGGCATGCCTTTTTGATATAACCAAAAAATAAAAGTAAGACACAATGAAATCTGAGACAGTCACGGCGATCCATAATCTCTAGTCTGACGTTTCTGAAACTCGCATTCTCCCGGTAAATATGGGGCATTATATATTATTCGAAAGTGGTATAAACAGGTTTTCTTAACATCTTCATGTTCGTGAATAAACGTTCAGATACGTTTGATTTTGTTCTAAAACTGTTTTCAATATCATTTATACAACAAATACATAATTTAGCAAAACCAATGCCCTTTTTAAATGAAAAAAAACGTTCATCAATCTACTTTCTGTTTATGTGTATCTCTACTTTTCATTTAGTGTTATTAACTATCAGTATTTTTATTTTAATTAACGCAAGCACATTTATTACATGCAATATTGAATTTCTTACCCTTTAGTACCAGTATAATTGTTTTCTTAAATGTTTCATAATCTAATTTAAATGTATTGAGTTGACGTTTTCAATGATCTAAAATAACAATATACACGCGTTTTGTTAACCAGGTATGCCCCCATTTAGATTCAATGACAGTTTTTATAAACTTTTGATCAGTTTGATTTTTGCATTTCACCCTATGACCCATTTATCAATAGGGATCTATTTGTAGTCAAATCAAACTTACCGACCAAAGTTTAGGAACCTTGGTCAAATTATTCCATAATTATTGCATGGACAAAACTATTGATAAGTTTAACATTTATCTTTAACCTGAGGACTTAACAATCAATCGGAATACTTAACTTATAGACCAACCTACCTTCTAAGTTTAAAGAACCTAGTCATAATAGTTCTACTTCTTCTAGTCATCTTGCAGACAAAGTTTATATTCTACATGTATTGGTAAGTGTGTCAATCTTTCGGTAAAATTGACCCAATGACCCTATAGTCAATTAGGATCCTCTGCAATTAATGGTCAATCCTCAAACCAAGTCTAAAAAGCCTAGGACTAATGGTTACATATTGCGGAGGGTTAAAAATAAGTGGGCATTTGTATCTTTCTCCGGTTTGACCTTCATGTTAAACCCAAGGAGCCCAAAATCAATAGGGTTCCTCCAATAGTCATGTCATGTCATAAGTTTTGTTCTAACGACAAACAGAAGGAAAGACAGAAATACGGTCAGACAGATCGACGGAAAACCATACATACGTAACGACATTTACCCCTGTTTCTTCAAGGGCGGGGGGGGGTTGCATAATCATTGATAGATGTGTGAAAACATTAGATGTTCTCTAATTAATACATCAATCGTAGTGTAACGTAACATACACGTAATTTAAAAGAAGGATTTGTTAATGCTGAAAATCTTTAATATATTATACTGGTATGTTTAAACGAGATAATATGTAGAAGCATATTAATTTCACGTGGTTTATAATGTCTTGTAAAATGTATAATAGCAAAATGTGCGAGCACATAACACTTTTTATACGTTTCTAAAAAGGTTATCAGTCAGCTAATAACAAAGGGACAATTTCATTAATTAATAAAGTCGTTAATTTAATACTTCAAACTCCGTTTCTTTCCTTCGAGCGCCGTTAATTGTAGCAATCCTCGATTTGTAGTGGACAAATTTCGTTTGACTACTTCGGATGGAAAACAAAATATATTTCAGCTCAAAAAAACCCTGTGGCTGCTTTACATGTTCATAAAATACACTCAGTACAGACATTTTTGTATAAACTATAAGTGCTTAATTGTTATTTTAACTAAACATACCAATTTTAAGTTATAAAACAAGAGGGCCAAGATGGCACTAGGTCGCTTAACTGAATGTAAAGCATCATAATGGCTTTTAACAAAAAGATTGTTTAAGATTTCAATAAAGCCAAATAAGGAAACTGTCCGGCCCCCTGGCGGCCATTATTTTTAACGAATCAAAATGATATCCAGGAATTTGATATAGGGGTCACCTGAGAATTATTTATGTTAAATTAGTTTGAAATATCATTTATGTGAACATTTTTGAAATTTAGCCAGTGGTTTTAGACAAGAGGATTTTTAAAGTTTTCAGTAACGCCATATAAGGAAAACTGCCCCGCCCCCTGGCGGCCATGTTTTTTAAAAAATCAAAATGATTTCAAGGAATTTGATAGAGGGTCACCTGAGGAACATTTATGTTAAATTATTTTGAAATCCAGCCAGTGGGTTTAGACAATAATTTTTTTTTAAGTTTTCAATAAAGCCATACAAAGAAAACTGCCCCGCAATATGGCGGCCATGTTTTTTAACAAATCAAAATGATTTCGAGGAGTTTGATAGAGGGTCACCCAAGGAACATTTCTGTGAAAATATTTTGAAATCCAGCCAGTGGTTTTAGACTATACGATTTAAAAATTTCTATATAGCCATATTAGATAAACTGCTCCGCCCCCTGGCGGCCATGCTTTTTAACGTATCAAAATGTTTTGAAGGAATTTGGTAGATTGTCACCCAAAAAGCATTTCTGTGAAATTATTTTGAAATCCAGCCAGTGGTTTCAGACTAGAAGATTTTTAAAGTTTTTAATATACATGTACGAATAAACCTTATCAGCTGGGTTTAATGCGATAAAGAATGCAATGCGTTTGTAAATGAATGCCACTGTTATATATATTGTGGGCAAATAAAAATTATTATAAGCTGTGTATTTGATTTTCAGATGGAGCTCGTAATGGTGCTGGTTTAAACAAACAAAAGTGACGTCACGACTATATTACGTTCCGACATGTGATGCAATATTTTCATTAGGCGGCTAAAAAACGGACGCAGTTACTTGCCCTTATATGACATACAAATGTCAGCGCGGTCACATGACCTGACAGTCACGTTTCGCTTGGTCACGGGTCAAAAAAGGCTGACATGTTTTTGACAGTCAAACTATCTCTTTCTCGGTAAATGGGAATTTAATGTTGTAAACAAAAGTGAGGTATAATAAATATTATTTTAAAGTACGTTCACCATGCGCCAAAACTGGATATTCATGTAAACAGCTTGAACAAAAATGTGTGTTTTGAAACGCTAAAACCGCAGAAACAATAACTTGTTTTATCATTCATAAGACATGCAGACATTTTATGCCATTTATTAAAACAATATATCACACAACGTCAGTCGTTGTTATTGCTTCTGCTTCTGTTGATATTGTTGTTGTTCTTGTTGTTGGTGTTGCAGTTGTTGTTGTTATCGTTGTTGTGTTTATAAACGTGTGCTTTGCAGGGCGGAACCCGGTCGTTATGAGAGTTTGGATAGTTCACGACGAGGAGATGAGTCTCAGTACATTAGAACGGTCGCTGATTGAAAATATCGTATGGGTAGTTTTTTTTAAACGTGTATATGAAATAAGCATAGAATACAATATTAAAAAAGTTAACGCAACTCTGCATATAGTTGCATCGTGTGTAACACATTGTGGTGATGTGAACACGTATTTAGAATTTGTAATTGGTAACTTTAAAGTTTTTTTTTTTAATGTATTCAAACTAGGGTATCAGAAAGAATAAGTATAGTCCATATGGCATTGAAGATCACAGGTATTTACTAGTTTTGACATACACGATTTTTACTCGTCTATACAAAAAGACGAGAATTCACTTTTGAAACAATATTGTTAACAGATATAAAAATGTAAATTAACAGAGGCGCTGCTTACAAGTCAAGCCATGTATTTCGCATTGTATCTAAGCTCATAGGCTTATTTTATTTTGATAAGGAATTAAATATTGATGCCTTATCATGATTTAAAGAATACATGTCAAATAGTATAATTTTAGAAAGTTGTCCGATATATAATTTACAGTAGTAAATATATTATAACAAGAGATGTTTGTAAAATAAGTATGCCTCCCGACTTGCAGCTAAGTTGTGAAAATGTGCAGTGTTAAGAATTGTTTTAATATGCAATCCCAAGCCAGGTCTCAATATAAGGTATCTATGTATAAACTTTCATTAAAATATCTCGATGCATTCTCAAGTTATTGAGTGGAAACCGTTTTTTCTATTTAAAGTAATGGTGACCTTGACCTTGAACCAACCCGCCCCATATAAAATCCCAAAAGATGTCTAAATATAAGGTATCTATGTATGAAGTTTCATTAAACTATCTCGATGCGTTCTCAAGTTATTGAGCGGAAACCGTTTTTCTATTTTTAGTAGCGGTAACCTTGACCCCATCTACCCCATATGCAACCTCAAGCGAGGTCTAAATATAAGGTATCTATGTATGAAGTTTTATTAAAATATCTCGATGTGTTCTGAAGTTATTGAGCGGAGACCGTTTTTCTATTTTTAGTAACAATGACCTTGGCCTTGACCCCACCCACAACATATGCAATCCCAAGCGAGGACTCAATATAACGTATCTATGTATGAAGTTTCATTAAAATATCTCGATGCATTGTCAAGTCATTGAGTGGAAACCGTTTTTCTATTTAAAGTAATGGTAACCTTGTCTTTGACCCGACCTACCCAATATGAAATCCCAAGAGATTACTCAATATAAGGTAACTGTGTATGAAGTTTCATTAAAATATCTCGATGCATTCTCAAGTTATTGAGTGGAAACCTTTTTTCTATTTTAAGTAATGGTGACCTTGAAATTGACCCTACCCAGCCCATATGAAATCCCAAGAGATGTCTCAATATAAGGTATCGATATATGAATTTTCACTAAAATATCTCGATGCGTTCTCAAGTTTTTGAGCGGAAACCGTTTTTCTATTTTTAGCAACGGTGACCTTGACCCACCCACCACATATGCAATCCTATGAGAGGTCTCAATATAAGATATATATGTATGAAGTTTCATGAAAATATATTTATGTGTTCTAAAGTTATTAAGCGGAAACAATTTTCTATTTTTAGTAACTGTCACCTTGAGCTTGATCATAACCACCCCAAATGCAATCTCAAGCAAGGCTTCGATATAAGGTATATATGTATGAAGTTTCATTAAAATATCTAGATGCGTTCTCAAGTTATTGAGCGGCAACCGTTTTTCTATTTTTAGCAACGGCGACATTGACGCCACCCACCCACCCCATATGCAATCCCAAGCGAGGTCTCAATATAAGGTATCTCAAAGTTCACGGTGTAGTAGTGGATATGGTGTCCGCCTAGCAGTCGAGAGGTCCCGGGTTCGATCCCCACTCCGGGAGCGTTCTCAAGATCTCCCCCAAAGACACCAAGTACTGGTTCTACCCAGGAAACGGACTCGAGAGTGTCTCTATAAGCCTACGGCTTTCGATGCAATCGAGCTTAAATAAATAGGTTTAAACTAACATAAGGTATCTATGCATGAAGTTTCAATAAATATCTCGATGCGTTCC
Source organism: Congeria kusceri (assembly GCA_027627225.1). NCBI lineage: Eukaryota > Metazoa > Mollusca > Bivalvia > Myida > Dreissenidae > Congeria > Congeria kusceri. Next base: position 7,324 of record JAPFQT010000614.1, on the reverse strand, counting down.
CAAGTTATTGAGCGGAAACCGTTTTTCTATTTTTAGTAACGGTGACCTTGAACTTGACCCCACCAACTCCATATGCAATCCCAAGCGAGGTCTCGATATAAGGTATCTATGTATAAAGTTTCATCATTTTCAGCAACGGTGACCTCGACCTTTGACCTGTTGACCTCAAAATGAAAAGGCGTCTTTCTTTCCTCCCAAGTAACCAGCATACCAACAAATATGATCATAGGTCAAAACGTTCTCTAGATATGCGGAAACGAAATGGTCTACGGACAGACCGACCATCCGACCGACCGACCGACGGACAGGAGCAAAGCAATATACCCCCACTTCTTTGAAGGGGGCATTTTTATATTTGATGATTACACATCGCTTCCTATTACCTATAGTTGGACCGAACGTATCGTGTTATAGTGTAATTTGATGCAATGTGCAAGTTTATACATAACGATCCAAAGGCAACTTCTTACGTAAGTCATACATAAAGTAATACAGATGTGTATGAATACCAGCCGATGTCAGGAAATTTATAAACAAACGCCTTATTCGCAAATTAAATTAACAGCTTTGACAATTGATACCATCCCATACATTTGATGATTTAAAAAGAGGTTATTGTCTGCCGACAATCAAACAATCGCTAAATTATCTTTCCTGATAACACATAATCACAACGCATCCGACTTCTGTTTTTTTTTAGGTTAAATACTAACAGCACGCTGTTGAAAGGAAATTACCAAGCAAAGTCAGAAAACTAGCTAAGCAATACGCCGATATTACGTTGATGGAGTTTTTGATGGAGAAATTTTACTCACATTTGCTGTAATCCATATATAAACAAACTCTATTAAGACGTACACAATAACAATCACAAGGGCCTCTAGTCTTGGTTCGCTAAGCCACCTAATCGCAATGGACTGTAGGCCTAGCTCTATGAGCCATCGAACCACACTTGGCTCTAGTCATGTCTCTTTAAGCCACATAATCAAAAGAGCCTCTAGTCCTGGCTCTATAAGCCACAGAATCACAATGAACTCTACCCCTGACTCTATAAGCCACTTACATACAATGGCCTACAGCTCTGGCTATAAGCCAAATAATCACAAGGGCCTCTAACTCTGGCTCTATAGGCCTCAAAATCAAAAGGGTCTCTAGTTCTAGCTCTATAAGCCACAATATCTCAAGAGCCTCTAGCCTTGGCTCTATAAGCACAGAATCACAAGGGCCTCTAAAACAATAAACTGTAGGCCTGGCTCTCTAAGCAAAAACAAAATCACAGAGGACTTTAGCTATGTACTCACAAATTAAACTGTTGCAGCTTCGTTTATGCTTACATGAAAAGTAAAATGATCTAAGAGATAAATATCGTTTTGTATAAACATATTAAAGTTCATTCACGTATTTAATGTTTAAAAAAAAATGCAAAACACAAAGTTATTTATCTTGTACATAAACAATATCTGTACGTTGAATACTTTTGAATATGAGAACCTCATAAACATATTTCGAAATGCTGCGTTCTCACCAGTAAACAATTGGGAATAAAGGATAATATGCCAAAAAGAACCAAGTTACGTTTCTTTGGTTTTACAGAAAAACAAACGATTTAAATCTTTGACGTAAAATAAACAGGGGGAACCAATACATTGTTTTCAGCTTGTCAATTTACAGAAAATGCACCAACTGCCCATGTAGGAAAAAACATGATTTATTGTTTATATTTCGGTCCAACATTTATTAATCATCATGCTCATATATACCGGGCCTGCGTTTGTGGAAGCATCAGAGAAACAAATAGTTCATGAATAAAATATTAAAAAAGTTCTTTAGATAATAGCTTTGTTAAAATTTCCCTTTGATATTAGACCGGATGTATGAACAATAGTTCCGAAGGATGGGAGTCGGTTGTAGTAATAAACGCACAAATAGACGCCCTATTTAACACTCTGACAAAACTAAAGTGTTCTTTCTCTGTTCATCTAGCAACGCTATTGTTCTCGGACAAATTTGCAGACAGAAAAATGAAATGAAAAGTCACCAGTGTTTTTAAGATTCTATATGCACTTGAATACCATGACTTTTCTCACATTCGAAGATTTTCGAATTATCCAGATGAAACGAGTAAACACAATACACATATATAAAAACAAGTTTAAAACAATATAGAGAATACATGGTTTGTGCCGGGATGCAGAAAGCTTATCCGGTGATGCTTATAAAATAAAAATATGGCGAGCTTTAGTGAGTCCTATTTTTGTTTTCAGGCCGAACCGGATAAGATTTTCCTTCCTTGCACCTGCCATTTACTAGTAATCTATTTGTGTTTTCTACTTTTTCCCAATTGCATTTTCAAAGCACGTTAAAAACGTTAGCTTATAATTGTATGTTATATGACGAGCCTGGGATGGATTATTAATATAAATTTAGGCACTGCCTAAATCTGGCAAACCAAACAAAAATAGATTATACTCGCATAATAAAATTGTACTACATGTATTTGTAAAGTTTGGTTGTCTTAACTGCAGCACCTGTAAGGTTATCATTTGAAATTTGAAAATTTCGAACCACGCAAGCTGATCAAATCATTTTTTATTAAACAGAACTTTACAAAATCATAATTAGATTTTATGAACAAATAGTTGTTCTTCACTTTTTTCAAAGACCATTCACTCCTTGTAATTGATGCATGTAGTTATAATTACCTTTATATTCATGGTATATATAGGAAATATTGAATGACTGTGGTGTTCCGGTGGCTTGTATCGCTCGAGCCTATTGTGTAATGTTGTGTTCCACGAACCCGGGTCTTTTTCCGCATGTAGATAACTCATAATGTGTATAATACAACATATAATATGATATTAAAACTGTTGTATTTCTTTCTTATAAATGTTGTTTTTTTCTCCTTATGCCCTCTTGAAATTGTAATGTCATATAGATATAAGACAAATTTGTAGGAAACATAATTAAAACTGTTTTTCCATGTTATTATGATGGCATTCGCCATTTGATAAAATGATTATGTTGCACATCTTCTAACAAGATAAACAACTGATTATAGTTTGAACAGTCAATTGGTCAGTGGGGTATACGAGTGTATAAACGTATGGAACATACACAAATAATTGTTACAAGTACCTGTGCACTGGTGGTATATTTGTTAGTTTGGTTTAATGTTTAACCCTGGTATTTTCTCTTGTTGGGTACGTAACAGCCGGTTATTTGAATTGTATTATAAATACTTAACAACATGTATTTAACCACGACGTTAAGTTACCACAGTAAGTTGCTTTAAAAAGGCAATGAAACTTGTGCAATAATGATTGAGATTAAAATATACACACTTTTATGACGTATTTACTGTTGTTACTTATTAAGATTGCGTCAATGTATGCGACTTTGTCCCTTTTTGTGAGTGGATGAGTATGGCTGCAACTTTAAAAATAATTTGCAATAGCCTGTTGCAGAAAACTGCGAAAACATTTATAGAAATTGACAGTAAAAATACAACATTGGATATTTATACATGTATTAAAATGTAAGATGATATATAAATATGTTTCAACACAGATCGAACATTTTATTTTGGAATACAAGTAGCCTTTATACATATTATCACTGAATTCAATTTTCGGTTTCATTTCAAGTTTGCTTGAACATCAGCAGAATAAAATATAATGTCAATTGTCTGCCACTTGTTGTTTCACTAGTCGATTCAGTTGATAACTGTTTTGCTCTGTGTGTGTCTTTTAAATTGCAGTAACTATAGGAATAATTTATGAACTGTTTTACAACAATTTTTTGCAACTTCTTAACATCAAGTTAGCATTTAAAAATATTGAAATATATACTTATTTCCTACAGCAACCTTGTTTTCCACAACATTTATTATATAATAATAGTTTCGTATATAGTTTCAGACGACGTTTTGTTTTGCGTTGTATTTACACCTATTTACTTTCGTTATAATTTCTTTGGGTTCAATAAAATGCAAGAATTTGGTTCCATGTTAGCAGGTGCGCTTAGCGTCGTTAATGAAACACGGAAACTATGCATAAAATTCCGGAACCAAAAGGATCCGATCGCCACTGACACTTCCGAAACATAGATTTTTAAGTCATCAGGTATTGAAAATGAAACAACAACAACAACAAATATATAGATACTCGCGTTATCTGTAGGCGGAAAACCCGCTGTCGCGCTTGGTTTTCCCGTATAAAACAGTGCAAGGAATATATGTCTCGAATGGAGTATACCTATTTTAACCGTATTTATGTTGGTTGAACAAAGAAAGTCTATCCACAAATAATAATGAAGATGTTGTTTACAAATGAAGATGTTATTTACACCTTTATGATTATGCCTTATGCGGATTGACAACTGAATACGGAAGCTAGAACCTCTGTTAAACTAGACTATATGACGTTTTTGTCGCAGACAAATTCGAGCTAGTAGAAGTGTATTTCATGTTTATGCTGTGTCATTCTTGACAATGTTGTTATTCGGCGCGTAGGAATACACCACTAGCTGGATAAACCTTGCCACTTCTTGAAGAATGAAGATAGGAAAATGTATCCGACATCCCTTTATTAGGTTACAGCATGTAGAAACATGATTAATATATTTTACCCGTATTACAGTTACGTACACAAGACATCATATTTATACATACATAATAACAATTGTGAACGTATAATTTAATTCTTTTTTTCCCTGTTCATATACTAATAATTCAGTCAATTAAACTTCTGGTACAAAAGCTGGTTTTATGTAAATCAGGCATTTATGATTTAATCCATCCATTCAATACATAGATTCCATCCACACTGACAAGAACGTATCCCAAACGATGACTTTAGATGATTTTAAAAGCACATAAAAGGAACACGGTATTTCTCTAGGGTCTTTTGTTCACAATACAGTTCGAAATAATGGATAACAAAAAAACAACACATATACATTCAGCTTTAAAGTACAAACAAACGTAAAACACGTACTATTACAAACCAGCATGTCTAAACAAGATGTTTATACACTACTGGTACATCTATTCGTGCAAAAATGTCTCAGGATAAACCACAAGTTGTCAGCTGAAGGTATTAGAACCCTCAGTGGTTTTGAAATGTAGTCTGAATACAATTGGAAAGTTCAAAACTCAAATCTTGACATTTAACACCTAATTATTACTTATTATTGTTTGCTTTCATTGTGTATCTTTGGTCAATTTTTTGTGTAAATTTTCGGCAAATGCACAGTTATTTAATCGAAAGGCGTTATTGTTTAAAGAAACAAAATGTGGAAATTTCATGCCGAGTACGTCTTTAAATACGACACCATGAAATATGAAAGCATACGCTTGCTTCTTACCTAGGCTGCCCGGGTTCGCTCCCCGAACGGCGCAAGCGAGTTTGATTGGTAGTCACCATACCGGACAGGTTCGATTTCCTCCGGGTACATCGGCATCCCCCTCCCCCCACAGCACAAGACTACACCAAAATTAAAAATCTGTCAGTAAAAGATAAATAGGTGGAAATTGCAGCTATGATTCTAAATTCCTCCCATCTTTTAATGAGTCTAACGGTCAATTAGGCTGGGACACACCCTGGGTCCTGACATAATGCAGCTTCGGCGCAGCAGGACGTCATAAACTTCGAAAATACATACATGATAATATAAGACAGTTACATGGCGTTCAATAATCTTTAGACTGGTGCTTCTTGAGGCCGTCTTATCAATAATCCTTTCGATTGTTTAAATCGTAAAGTAAGATTTGCGCGTACGACATTTTAAAACTATTGCGCACGATTTTATTATTAAATACATCGTACAAATCTACACGTTACGATACCGTAAATATTTGCACATGCACAGTGCGTGCTTGCTATGTTATTTAATTTAAAACCTTCTATTTAAAGCTCAATCGCAATCTCGCTTTAAACATAAATCTTGGGTAATCCATTGATCATATTCGAATGTGGTATAGATAAGTCGTCTGAACATCTACTTTTCGTCAATACACGTTCAGGTAAGTTAAATTTTGCTTTAAAACTGTATTAACTTATATTTATACAAAAGATAAATAGTTAATGTAGTACCAACAGTATTTTTATTTAGCATAAACATAAACGTTCAGCGATCTACTTTCTGTTTATATGTATCTATACAGCTGCTGTTCAACTTTTCATTTCCTATTATTAACTATCATGGTTTTCATTTGAATGCACGCAAGTTCTGTTAACAGTTTTATTTTATTTCGAACTCTGAAATTACAGTATATTTTGAGTGTTTCATAACATAGTTATGATGGGTTTTGTTAACGTTTCCTCCGATTCATAACTACGTGTAGACATTTATATCCATTCAGCATTCTTATAATGAATAATTTATAGACGTGTGAAAAACTAAAGCTATTTTACAATTAGCATTATTATTCATTGTAAAACGTGTATTTAATGTAAATTTAGTTGACAATGAGGGGGTAATCCATTTACTGAAGAATAGGGGAAATCGAGATTTTCTGTTTATAAACAAGCTTCAATCGTATGTACTTAAGTCATACTATTCACCTGTATGGTTTACTGTATCTGTCCACCCATGTTTGCAAGATAGATATTTTGGTTAAGACGGGTTTAAGCCACACTTTAGTACCTATTTATATAAAAATTTGGTCAAGCAGTAAACTGCTATAGCGCTAGGAAAGTTATTGTAGTTCAATTCTGAAGCACAGTCGGTAAACTGCAAGTGAGAACCGTTATAAACATTGACTAATCGATACAGGTAATTCAGACCATTTACAAAGATAGAGGATTGTAGCGTGATTATAAATAGAAAATCCCAATTCCTTTCTGTTTTCAGTTGATGGTAAGTCCCCTCATTATCAACACATTTTAAAGCGACTATAGTATTTATTTTAGATAGCTTATTACATGTTTAGTTCTTACATGTTGTTCTGAAATCATTTTATTGTTTTACATTTCGTCGGCACAAGGAATCACATACTTTCCATAAGTAATGTTTAATACAAATTGCGTGAAAATATTAACCAGCTTTACACTCACAGTGTACGAACGCATTTTCCGCAGTTGGCAGTAATCATGCATACAATGGTGTATATATTTAGTATGATAGTAGCAAATCGGAAACATAACACTGACGTTATAAAATAACTCTTTAACTTAAAGTAAATAAATATATCTAACACTTATCCGATATCAGAATGGAGTGCATCTAAATTACCAAACCAGAGACATGGACATTATTACGATATGCTTTTTCCAAACTTGTTTCTAAAGTGAAATTCTAAATTATGCGTATTTAACCCTTA
>JAPFQT010000613.1:60000-65125 GCA_027627225.1 Congeria kusceri | reverse complement strand
GAAATGACGTCACAATAATCTCCCCATATTATTTCAAACTTGTCTAATTTAAATCTTTTAAAGTCTAAAGAAATACGATATTTTAGTCTGTTTAAAAGTTTACAAATAAGGTCAAATGGAGAATATAACTTATTATCAAATTTGACTTCGTTTCTACATTTCCAAATAATGTGTCTTGATTCTGATAACAAGACTAAAAAGACATAATTAATTTCAGGACCATATGAGTGGTCAACATTAAGAAAATGAAATTGTTTAACAGAAAGCTTGTGAATATCAGCAGTGAGTACATGCATTAAGAATAATATTACTTTATTAGTTGGCGTGGACATAAAACACTCGACAAATAAATGGTCTATGGTTTCAGGTTTGGAACAGTAAGTACACTTACTGGATTTCACCATATTTTTGTCATGCAAAAACTGATTGGTGAAAAGAACATTATGAACAAGTGAAAAACATGTATTTCTACATTCAGGGTCAACAGCGCTAGAAAATACATTTCTAAAAGTGTTTTTAAAATCAATAAATGTACAATTCTTCACACATTTTGGTTCATGTTTCATAGATGCAATGAAATAATTATAAATATCCTTTACAGCCCATAATGAATTAACTTCAGTTTTACAATTCTGTACAAAATCATTGAAAATATTTAAACATTTATCATAAAAAGGTGGAATAACCTCACTATGAGGTATGTTATTATTAGCAAGCAAAGGATTAAATTTTCTCAACTGAAGACCAATCCAATAAGTTGCAAACTCTACCCAAGGTGCAGGGTAATTATTGATTATTTTAAAAATATGACATAGGTAAAAAGAATTCATTTTCAATTCAATATTTGGGATATTAAGGCCTCCTTTTAAGAGTGGTAAATACAACGTTTTCCTAGCAATAGGTTCAAATGTTCTACCCCAAGTAAATTTGAAACTCAACCTTTGCAATAAATTGACATAATGAGTAGGCACAGTTTGAGCCTGTATAAAATACACTATTTTTGAAAAAACAAATGTGTTTAAAATTGAACTTCTACCTTTATACGATTTACCACGCGTTTTCCATAAATTTAAAGTTCTTTCAAAGTTAATTATTAAATCATGGAACAAATCATCGTCAGTTAAATCATTACCGAATTTGTAACCTAATAACTTACAGTTTTTAACCCAAGAAATGCCAAAAGGATGGTCAGATCTTGATTTCCATTTCCCCAGAAACATTCCACAGCTTTTTTTGTAATTAATCTTGGACCCTGAAACCTTTTCAAAATCTGACACATGTTTAAAGAAGAGGGGCATTGACCTATTGTCTGATAGACAGGTGGTATTATCATCAGCATATAGAGACATTTTGACATGAAACTTTCCACCTGGAGTTTTAATACCATTGATATTTGGATCTTCTTGAATAACCTTCGCAAAGGGTTCTAAACATAAGACATAGAGGAGAGGAGATAACGAACAGCCCTGGCGGACTGAGCGTGTCAAGGTAAATGGCTCAGAAATATGTCCATTTACAATGACGGATGACATTATGTCTTGATACAAGACTTTAATCCAATGTATGAAAGCGTCATTAAATCCAAAAGATTGAAGGGTGCTAAATAGAAAAGGCCATGACACCCGGTCAAAAGCCTTTTCTTGGTCTAAGCAGATAAAACAAGCTGTTAAATTTTTCTGCTCGACATAACTAATAATATTCCTAATTAAGTGGACATTGTCGAAAATTGATCTCCCCGGAATAGAACAAGTTTGTGAAATTCCAACTATAGAGGCCAAAACCTTGCCTAGTCTGTTGGTCAAGACCTTTGATAAAATTTTCCTATCAATGTTTAATAAAGAAATCGGTCTATAATTTTTTACAGATGTTTTATTACTGTTATCTTTACAAAGAAGTGTAATAAATGAAAGTTTTTGAGAGTCAGACATATGACCAAGTTCAAAGCATTTATTGTATAATTCTAATAAAATAGGACCCAATAAATGGAAGAATTTTACATAAATTAATGAAGTTAAACCATCACTTCCTGGTGATTTGGTATGATCCATTTGTTTAAGTGCCATAAGGATCTCATCTAAAGTTAAGGCTTCTGATAGAAACTTATTATCTTCAACAGATACTTTTGGTAAATTATTTAAAAATTTATCATTTAAAGATGTATCAACAGGTTCTTCTGAATATAAGGTTTCATAGAATGATTTGAAAGTGTCTAAAATTTCACTAGTAGATTTTTTGTCTACATTCTCATCAATAATATGTGTTATAATTTTTGCATTACCATTTTGAAATTCTTTGTCATGAAAATATATATTAGAGTTTTCATTACTATCAATAGTATTGATTTTGCTTCTAATATAAGCACCCTTAAACATATTAGTGTGTAAATTATTTAATGTATTTTTAATATCTAATTTTTGAGATGTGTCAGTACATGACTGATATTTTTTAATTAAATCCTTAATTTCTTTGTATGAATGTTTATTTTTTGATTTACTGTAATCAATACAAAAGTGTTTAATCTTATCTTTAAGATCATCCCACCATTCCAAAGTATTTGGACAAGATTTTGTTAAAATTTTTAAATAAAATTCAAATGCAGATACAAACTCCTCATCTTCTAAAATGGAATTATTCAATTTCCAGTAAGATTTACCTATATTTATCGTTTTACAAGAATCGTCACATTTTATAGAAATACTAACAAGATCATGATCTGAAAATGGAAATGGAGTAATTAAAGAGTTAAAACATGAGTTAATAATTAAATTACAGACATAAATTCTATCTAATCTACAACTAATTAATTGTCCATTGCAAGATTTTCTACTCCATGTTGTATTTTTTGAATTAGGATTTAAATGTCTAAAGGTATCTTTCAATTTATATTTTTCAACTATGTCTTTAAAAACAGGACAACCAGAAACTTTATCGTCACCACCCAATTTATCTAATTTTGGATTGAACACAAAATTAAAATCTCCCATAATAATGAGGTGATTAGAAGATACTAAATATTTCTTGATAGAAGAAAAGTAATCATTTCTCTCACCAGGGGCATTCGGGGCATAAATATTACAGATTCTAAAGTTTTGGTTAAAATAATTTACATCAACATAAATGAAACGGCCATCATAATCAGTTTGATAGTTATTACATTTAATATTTTTATCAATTATAATTGTGCATACTCCACACGATGGCCCATTTGAAAAACTCCAAATATACATATAGTCATTAGAAATAAAATTTTCTATGTCTTTAGCAGAGTTATAAATATTCACAAAAGTTTCTTGAATACATAATATACTAGGATTATTCTTAATAATATAATCTTTAACATATTGTTGCTTATTTTTGGATCTAAATCCATTAATATTAATACTTTCTATTTTTAAAGCCATTTGGATAAGAATAAGATTATAAATACACCAAGTTATCTATTTGTTGAACAGCTAAGTTCAAAATTTGGAACAAATATGGCGTCGCCCATACACCGAAGCTTAAACCTCGGTAAACTATATTTAAGGGAATTAAATCGACAGGTAGATTTCTATCGGGGACAGTAGAGAATAAATCGATAGATTTAATTGAGTCGCTGTAGATAGAACGACGAAAACTACCTACAGCGTGTTGAAAATCAATGAATGAGTTTACACAGTGTATATGACCATGGTTTAAACTTGACAATGAGATTTGTTCAACAGTACATATATATAGTATGCATATTTCTCTCGTACACCGCATAGCTGTGCACGGGAGAAATATACACGTGCTATATCTTGCATAGCAAGACAAACACAAAAGAAACATTGACAATATACTTGTTTTCATAATACTACTGTATCGAAAATAAACTGGTTAGATATGGGGGGACTGATTCCCCGACAAATCATCCAACATGGAATCCTGAGTTAAGAGTAAACCTGACTCGCTGTCCCCCCCTCGAGTGGCCTTCTTCGCCCCCCGATTAGGGGACAGCTGAGTCAGGTCAAGATCTCCGCCCTGTCGTGCACGGGAACGCCCAGCTCCCTGGGAAGTGACCCCCATCCCCTCCTCCGGCCCAGAAGCGGTATCCGTCATAAGACCCATCTCACGGGGGGCCTCCCCAGCACTCCCCCTGTGTCCTCCCGCCACCCTCCGTCCCACCACCCGGGCCCAGCCCGTGGTCCCAGTCGTGGCTGGCAGCGCTGTATCTGTAGCCAAAGCCGCAGCTGGAGGCGTAGCCGGAGGCGCCGCCGGAGCCGCGGCCGGAGTTAAAACCGGCGCGGGAGCCGGTACCTCAGCCGGAGTTGCTGCTGAAGCCGTGTTCGGTGGCTCCACCGCTGTCGAGGGGCGCTTCGCAGGAGGGCCCTGCTGTCGCTCCCTCGGCTTCTCTGCATTAGAGACATTTTCCGGGCACGTCCCCCTTACGTGCCCAAGCTTGTAGCAACCTAGGCAGAGGGGTTGCCTGCCTCGCATGGTCAGTAGAGCCCGTGACCCACACTCGAATTCGATAACATGTGGTATATTCGCATACTGTTCTAGGTCCACCTCAAGGGAAACAACCCTGACTCCCGAGTGGGTTTTAAAATCACCCACATTCAGAGTCTCATATTCCACGTTGATCACATTGCCAAAATTTTCAAAAACTTCTCCAATGACCACATTTTTAACGAAGGCAGGCAGCCAGTGAACCCTAACACTGACAACCTGTTTTCCATACTTGGTGAACATGTATTTCACACCATTGTGAATTATTGAATGGTGTTTAGAGTTTGACAAAAAGGTAAGACACTTATCTCTGGTTTTGAATGTGATGTCATACTGCGATGATCCTGGTGGGCCGGAGGCTAACCACTCCACATCGCTATCAGCAACACCGAACTGGGTGATAATATTTACCACGCCGACCATACTCGCGCCTTTACGTCCCTGCACTTTCACAGTCCTGTCCATCGCATCATCATTCAAGTTCAAGCCCGTTAAAGCTGGATACTTCATTTTACACAAAACAGAATACTTTTGAAATCTCGAAAAATTATTGATATAGAAACCTCCGTATAGATCAAGGTGTTCCCTGTACCAGGTAAGTATGCTTACACACCGGCACCGACACGAATTATACGTGGGCATTATATTTTTGCGC
>JAPFQT010000613.1:50000-55000 GCA_027627225.1 Congeria kusceri | reverse complement strand
GAGATGATATACATTTACACAAATATACTTGACATACAAATATAATACATTAGGACACACACTATAAAACACTATAAACACTTCGTCCTCCCCTCTCTGACTCAGGACGACAACCGGAGCACCATCCCGAGCGCACATCCGCGTCACCATCCTGAAATCAGAGAGAAGAACACCAACAGCAAAACGAAAGTACAAAAACACAACTAATGTATATTTGCATAAACTGCAGGATTTAAATCTTGCCTAAAAACAATTTTGTCAGAACTAACGTCACAATAATCTCCCCATATTATTTCAAATATTTCTAATTTGAATCTTTTAAAGTCTAAAGAAATACGATATTTTAGTCTGTTGAAAAGTTTAGAAATAAGGTCAAATGGAGAATATAACTTATGATCAAATTTGACTTCGTTTCTACATTTCCAAATAATGTGTCTTGATTCTGATAACAAGACTAAAAAGGCATAATTAATTTCAGGGCCATATGAGTGGTCAACATTAAGAAAATGAAATTGTTTAACAGAAAGCTTGTGAATATCAGCAGTGAGTACATGCATTAAAAATAATACAACTTTATTAATTGGCGTGGACATAAAACACTCGACAAATAAATGGTCCATAGTTTCAGGTTTGGAACAGTAAGTACACTTACTGGATTTCACCATATTTTTGTCACACAAAGACTGATTGGTGAAAAGAACACTATGAACAAGTGAAAAACATGTATTTCTACATTCAGGATCAACAGCACTAGAAAATACATTCCTAAAAGTGTTTTTAAAATCGACAAATTTACTATTTTTGACACATTTTGGTTCATGTTTCATTAATTCAATGAAATAATTATAAATATCTTTTACAGGCCATGATAAATGAACTTCAGTTTTACGATTCTCTACAAAATCATGGAAAGTGTTTAAACATTTATCATAAAAAGGTGGAATAACCTCACTATGAGGTATGTTATTATTAGCAAGAAAAGGATTAAATGTTCTCAACTGAAGACCGATCCAATAAGTTGCAAACTCTACCCATGGTGCAGGGTAATTATTGATTATTTTAAAAACATGACATAGGTAAAAAGAATTGATTTTTAATGCAATATTTGGGACATTAAGGCCTCCTTTTAAGAAAGGTAAATACAACGTTTTCCTAGCAATAGGTTCAAATGTTCTACCCCAAATAAATTTGAAACACAATTTTTGCAATAAATTGACATAATGAGTAGGTACAGTTTGAGCCTGTATAAAATACACTATTTTTGAAAAAACAAAGGTGTTTAAAATAGAACTTCTACCTTTATATGATCTACCACGTGTTTTCCATAAATTTAAAGTTCTTTCGAAGTTGGTTAATAAATCATGAAACAAATCATCGTCTGTTAAATCATTTCCAAATTTGTAGCCCAATAACTTGCAATTTTTGACCCAAGAAATGCCAAAAGGATGGTCAGATCTTGATTTCCATTTCCCCAGAAACATTCCACAGCTTTTCCTATAATTAATCTTGGACCCTGAAACCTTTTCAAAATCCGACACATGTTTAAAGAAGAGGGACATTGACTTATCGTCTGATAGACAGGTGGTATTATCATCAGCATATAGAGACATTTTGACATGAAACTTTCCACCTGGGGTTTTGATACCATTGATATTTGGATCCTCTTGAATAACCTTTGCAAAGGGTTCTAAACATAAGACATAAAGGAGAGGAGATAACGAACAGCCCTGGCGGACTGAGCGTGTCAAGGCAAATGGCTCAGAAATATGTCCATTTACAATGACGGATGACCTTATGTCTTGATACAAGACTTTAATCCAATGAATGAAAGAGTCATTAAATCCAAAAGATTGAAGGGTGCTAAATAGAAAAGGCCATGACACCCGGTCAAAAGCCTTTTCTTGGTCCAAGCAGATAAAACAAGCTGTTAAATTTTTCTGCTCGACATAACTAATAATATTCCTAATTAAGTGGACATTATCAAAAATTGATCGCCCCGGAACAGAACAGGTTTGTGAAATTCCGACTATAGAGGCCAAAACCTTGCCTAGTCTGTTGGCCAAGACCTTGGATAAAAGTTTCCTATCGATATTTAATAAAGAAATCGGTCTATAATTTTTAACAGATGTTTTATTACTGTTATCTTTACAAAGAAGTGTAATAAATGAAAGTTTTTGAGAGTCAGACATATGACCAAGTTCAAAACACTTATTATATAAATCTAGTAAAATAGGACCAAATAAATAGAAGAATTTGACATAAATTAATGAAGTTAAACCATCACTTCCCGGTGATTTGGTATGTTCCATTTGTTTAAGTGCCAAAAAGATCTCATCTAAAGTTAAGGCATCTGAAAGCAACTTATTATCTTCTACAGATACTTTAGGTAAATTATTTAAAAATTTGTCACTTAAAGATGTATCAACAGGTTCTTCTGAATATAAGGTTTCATAAAATGATTTAAAAGTTTGCAGAATTTCAGTGGAAGATTTCTTATCACTATCTCCATCAATGATATGTGTAATAATTTTGTCATTTCCATTCTGGAACTCTTTATCATGAAAATATGTGCTAGAATTCTCGTTGTTATCTAGAACATTAATTTTGCTTCTAATATATGCCCCTTTATAAATATTAGTATGTAAATTATTTAATGCATTCTTTATATCTAATTTTTGAGAGGTATCTTTACAGTTTTGATACTGTTTAATTAATTCTTTAATTTCTTTATATGAATTTTTACTTTTAGATTTACTGTAATCAATGCAAAATTCTTTAATTTTAACTTTTACCCCATCCCACCATTCTAATGTATTTAATTTTGTTTTTGTGATAACTTTAAAATAAAAATCAAATGCAGAGACAAAATCTTCTTCCTCTAATATAGAATTATTAAGTTTCCAATAGGATTTACCAAGAGTTATGGTTTCATCAACATTATCTAATTTAACAGAAAGACTAACAAGATCATGGTCCGAGAAAGGAAATGGGATGATTAGAGAGTTGTGACAATATTCAATAATTAAATTACTAACATAAATTCTGTCTAGTCTACAACTTATAAATTCCCCATTACAGGATGTTCTACCCCATGTAGTAGCTTTAGAAACAGGGTTAATATATCTATAAGTATCTTTTAATTTGTATTTGTCTATAATAGTTTTAAAAACAGAACAACCTACTGAAGATTTATCAATATTACCCCCTACTTTATCTAATTTTGGATTAAGAACGAAATTAAAATCACCAAGAACAATAAGATTACTGCTTGAGACAAGAAATTTCTTAATTGAATCGAAAAAATCATTTCTATCTCCAGGAGAGTTTGGGGCGTAAATATTACAAATTCTAAAACTATGCGCCAAATATTGAGCATCAACATAAATAAAGCGACCATCAAAGTCTGTCTGAAATTTTGTGCAAATAATGTTTGGATCAGTAATTATGGTGCATACTCCGCACGATGGACCATTGGAAAAACTCCAAATGTATTTATAATCTTTTGAAATAAAATTCTCAATGTCTTTTGCCAAATAATAAATATCTATAAAAGTTTCTTGAATACATAAAATATTTGGTTTATTTTGTATAATGTAATCTTTAATATATTGTTGCTTGTTTTTGGATCGAAATCCATTAATGTTAATGCTTTCTATTTTTAGAGCCATGTTTATGTTCTAATTTTTAAACCAGGGTCAGAGTTAAAAAACAAAATGGCGCCTATACACTGAAGTTTAACAAGCATTGATGAACAATAAAAGCGACTCGGGTAGTCTTATCGGTGAAAGTAAAGATTAAATGCATGGGTTTATTTGAGCCGCCGTAGGTAGAGCGACGTTTAAATCTACTTACAGCGTACAGAAAATCAATAGACGAGTTTACACAGTGTATATGACCATAGTTTAAATTGGATAATTTTAACATAAACCCAAGTAGTGGCGGACATTTAAACCCAAACAATACATGTATCTCCCACCTACACATCGCACATATGCAAGAGGAACATACACGAGTGTTTTGTCCTATCAAATAAGACAAACACGAAACTATTTTTGTAAACAAGGACATTGTATATAAGAAAGGGGACGTAATAATTAATTGCAATAGGAAACTTATAAATAGTACGTGTAGTTTCCCTCTACACACATGCATACAATTGCAATGTCTTACACAATTAGGCATAACATGTCCAAATGTGCAATACTTACAAATACAATATGTGGTATTTATATTTCTAAATATATATGTATGTATATCCGAAATAATATAAATACTATGTGAGAGATAGTTAAACCAAGGAAATATATATGATGTAATTATCTGAATGAACATGTAGAATAAGAAATGTGCAGAGTCCATTATGTAAGCGTTTTGTTTCCAATAATTGTCCATTACTAAGGTAAACATTACGTGAAAATTAACTGTGAGGGGACTGCACACCCAGGATCTCATCCAAAATGGAATCCCGAGTGGACACTCCCGTCGTATCAATGTCACTGCTCGCGACCGGGGTACCCCTCTTAACCACCCGGTCCCGAGCAGGTGGGGACAGTTCATCTTCGTCTGATTTCCGCTTAGAGGAAAGGGCCGTTACCTCCATATCCTCCACTATCTTTAGTTCCGTTGATGGCGGCGACGTCGCCCCGTCCATCTCATCAGAAACGGTGGAGGCCGTCGACGGGGCCTCCTCCACCTCACGGGGGGCCGCCTGGGCGCTCCTCCTTGGCCTCCCTGACCGCTTCCGCCCCACCACCTGGGTCCAGTCCGCGGCTGGCGGCGCGGAAACAGGAACTGAAGCGGCTGGAGCCGTAGCCACTACGGAAGTTAAAGCAGCAGCCGGAGCCGCAGCCGGAGTTAAAACCGGCGCGGAAACCGGTGCCGCAGCCGGAGTTGTGACCGGAGCCGCCCTTGGTGGCTCTGCCACTGATCCTGCAACAACAGAGACTACCCTCGTGGAAACGTTGGGGGGGCATTCTCCTCTAACGTGTCCCAGACACATG
>JAPFQT010000613.1:27500-35000 GCA_027627225.1 Congeria kusceri | reverse complement strand
GATAAATCTTCATAATGTTTCTTTCAAGAGATTGTGTTGCTTCAACATACATTTTCCGTTATATGAATAGCATACGTACATTAAATTAACGACGTTGTTAGGATACGCGCAACGTCATTATTGTTGTGCGTCACAATAGCTGAAACGTCAAATTATTACAAATCGCGTCACGACCTCGCCACGTTTCGGAAAACGCTTAGAAACGCATAGAGCGAGTAATAATAATAATAACAATAATAACAACTATTGTGCAGTCATTTTAACATTAACGGCCAGAAAAAAGATAAAAAGTCTACAGCACCCGGTATTCCCAGGCGGTCACCCATCCAAGTACTAACCGGGCTCGACGTTGCTTAACTTCGGTGATCGGACGAGAACCGGTGTTTTCAACGTGATATGGCCGTAGACACTAACAATCGAAACTATTCGCATTATATACCGAAGCACACCGCACATAGAGGCTATTTTTAGAAACCGTCGGAAGAGTCCATCACAAGCACCTCCACCATTATTATTGTATGTATTGTTCTTATACATATCTAAATTAAAGTAAAATGACATAAAATGATATAACATAATAAATATATTATTGCCAAAGTATCATTATTTTGATTCTTTTGATTATTTTGATTATTTTAATTATTTTGATTATTTTGATTTTTATCTTTATTATCATTTTCATGCACATTATATTATTATTATTATTATTATTATTATTACTATTATTATTATTACTATTATTATTAAACTATCCGCACCTTCCGGCTCCGAATAATAATATTATTATTAGAATTATCCGCACCTTCCGGCTCCAATTTGTTTTTGCCTGGCTGCCCGTCCAGCGACGGTTCCGTTCCAATCTACCGCGGTCATCGGCAGGACGCGAAGTTGCTGAAAGTACAAGGCAGATTTAGAAACGATTGCTTAGTCAGGGTTAGCGCGAACGCAGACCCCCACACAAATAAATTGCGTACCCGAGTTACCCACATTTGGGGTAATCGCAGGCGCCAGCCCAACCGAAGTGCAATGGAAGAGCCTCTTCCTGGGGAAACCGCCTGTCTCCTTTTTCATAAAATTTATTCATGTCGTACCCTGGGGTGTAGACAGCCCCAGGTACCCGCTAAAAGAACTTAAATGAACATATACAAAACAATGGTGAACTTTTGAGATAATCTTAACAAATATGAGTTTTGAATAATTTTGGATTTAAACGCTATTCAGTCTTTTCACGTCTGCACGTACTTTAATATCATGGTATTGACAGTCTTTGGCGTCTGCACGCAGCACTAAAAGATATGAAAATCACAAGTATTACACATTTTTTAACAAATATTGTTCACCGTTCTTAAATGAAGCGGGTCTGAATTAGTAATTTGTATAGAGGACTTGATAATATCTTATATAAAGTTAATATATATCACACTACCTTAATGTTTTAAAGTATTATAGAAAAAACTTATAAGATCATAGCATAATAATATATAAAAATAGTACTCCTAGCGAACCACCTCAAGTTATGCTCGGGCACTCCCCGCGATGGCCCGCCAGGGAAAAGATCTGATGTCTACAACTGCCCTGGGTGATGGGGCTGAGGCACGTCATAGCCTTCGGTACCACCATGCACCTGTCCCAGCCCCACCAACCAGTTAGGTCTGAAAAAGTGTGACATTTGTAGTTAATAAATGAAAATTTTGAAAAATGATCCTCTATACTGTAGGGAAATATTAGTACAATGTTCCTATGTCCTACATGAGTGAATATGGGGCAATGGTATGTCGTATATACATAGTGATGAAAAATGAGTGATAATGGACTTCAATGAATGAAATGAAAATGAGCCCATTACTGGGTTACAGAGTATATGAAATTATGATTGGAATGAAACACAGGAACACTGATGATAAAAGAGATGATGTACATTAATATAAAATATATATAACCATTCTAATATGCACACTATGAACACTATAATGACACTGTAAACACTATGTGGCCCTCTCTCTCTGACCCAGGATGACAACCCGAGCACCATCTCTCAGCGTCCCTCGCCGTAGTCATCCTGAAATCAGAGAGAAAAACACCAACAGCAGACAGAAAGTACATACATTATTAAAATAAAGTATAATTAGTAGCATCTAATTCTCTATGAAAAACAACTTTATTATTTTCAATATGGCATAAATCTGCCCAAAAAGAATGAAAAGTATCATCAGAGAGACGACTATAATCTAATGTAATTCTGAAACGTAATCTATTTAAAAATTTTACAATCAAATCAAAAGGGGAAAATAGAGTTTTGTCGTATTTCACTTCATTTCGACATTTCCAAATGATATGTCTTGATTCGGACAAAAATACTAAGTATATATATTTTAATTCGGAACTTCCGGTCTTATTAACATCTAAGAATTGAAACCATTTAACAGAAAGACTAATATTTTCGGTCGTTAAAACGTTCATTAAAAATAAGACTACTTTATTTAAAGGACATGTCATAAAACATTCGAGAAATAAATGTTCAAAAGTTTCATCTCTGTTACAAAACGTACATTTCTTTTTTGCTCTATTAAACTTTTTGTCAACTAAATATTTGTTAACATATAACACAGAATGAGCTAATTTAAAGCACGTGTTTCTACAATCAGGATCGATTGCTTTACTAAATATATTTTGAAAGACATTTTTGAAATTAATACCAGGGAACTGTTTAGTACATTTTGGTTTATACATGTCATTGGGGTTTATTAAAAATGCATATATGTCCTTAACGGTCCAATAAGAAAATGGTTTGGATTCAATTTGTTTAACAAAATCAGTAAAGACATTTAAACATTGAGTGTAAAAGGAGGGAACATGTTCACTATGGGGTTCATTGTTAGTAAATAAATTTGGATTATGTTTCCTTAATTGTAGACCTAACCAATATCTAGCGAAGTAAGTCCAGGGTGCACTATAATCATTAATCAATTTAAAAATATGCGACAAATAGAATGCATTAATTTTCTGTTGAATATTTGGAACAGAAAGACCTCCTTTAGAAAGTTCTAAATATAACGTTTTACGGGCGATGGGTTCATACACACTTCCCCAAATAAATTTAAAACAACTTTTTTGTATCATGTTAACATAGTGACTAGGAATAGTCTGACATTGTACAAAATATAAAATTTTAGATACCACATATGTATTTAATATAGAACTTTTGCCTTTAAATGATTTACATTTGTTAGACCACAAATTTAATGTATTAGAAAAGTTAATATAATGATTATTAAAAATGTCATCATCAGTTAAATCATATCCGAATTTATACCCTAACAGTTTGCAATTTTTAACCCATGAAATACCAAAAGGGTGGTCTGAACGAGACTTCCATTTCCCTAAGAACATACCACAACTTTTATTATAATTTATTTTGGATCCTGAGATCTTTTCAAAATCAGAAACATGTTTGAAAAAATTATACATAGATTTGTCATCAGATAAAAGAGTCGTATTATCGTCTGCATATAAGGACATTTTAACATGAAATTTGTTACCTGGTGTTTTAATACCATTAATATTAGGATCTTCTTGAATAAGTTTAGCAAAGGGCTCTAAACAAAGGACGTACAAAAGGGGAGATAACGAACAGCCCTGGCGGACTGAACGGGTTAAAGCGAAAGGTTCGGATATATGGCCATTTACTATAACAGATGATTTAATATCTTGATTTAAAACTTTAATCCATTTAATAAAATGTTCAGAAAATCCAAAAGATGCTAATGTCTTATAAAGATAGGACCAGGATACGCGATCAAAAGCCTTTTCCTGATCTAGACATATAAAACATGCAGAAAGATTCTTTTGCTCTACATAATCTATTATATTTCTTATAAGGTGTACATTATCAAAAATCGAACGACCTGGAATTGAACATGTTTGAGAAATCCCAATTATTGAGTTTAACACTTTTCCTAATCTAAAGGATAAAACTTTTGACAAAATTTTTCGGTCGATATTTAAAAGGGAAATAGGTCTATAATTTTTCACTGACGTCTTATTGTCTGGGTCTTTACATAAAAGAGTAATGAATGATAATTTTTGTGAGTCAGACATATGGCCTAACTCGAAACATGCATTGTATAAATGAAGTAAAATATTTCCAAATAAATGAAAGAACTTGAGATATATAAGAGATGTTAACCCATCACTACCTGGTGATTTTGAATGGTCCATTTCTTTTAAGGCCTGGTGAATATCATCTAAGGTTAAAGGACTGTTTAGCATATTGTTATCTTCAGTAGATATCTGGGGCAAATTGTTTAAAAATTTTGAATTTAAAGAACTATCTACCGGCTCATCAGTATATAAATTTTCATAAAATGTTTTAAAACAATTTAAAATATCATGTGTAGTCTTTTTATCAACTCCATTATCAATGATATGATTAATAGTTTTATTTCTCCCATTTTCAAATTCTTTGCTATGATAAAACATACTTGCATTTTCATTATTGTCAATAATATTAACTTTACTTCTAATATAAGCACCTTTGTATAAATTATCTTGTAATTTACTTAATTTATCTTTAATATCAAGTTTTTCTGAGCTATCTGTACTAGTTTTATATTGTTTAATTAACTGTTTAATTTCAGTAAATGATTTTTTATTTTTTGATTTAGAGTAATCAATACAAAATTCTTTTATTTTGGTTTTTAAATCATCCCACCAATCTAAAGTAATATCATCTGTTCTGCTAATTATTTTAATATAAAACTCAAAAGCAGAAACAAATTCTTCATCATCAAGTATGGAGTTATTTAATTTCCAATATGATTTACCTACATTTATATTATTAGTATTATCAAAGTTTACAGTTAGGCTTACAAAGTCGTGGTCAGAAAATGGACATGGAATAATATCAGCGCCAACACAATTTCCAATAATTAAATTTGATACGTAAATTCTGTCTAAACGACATGCAATTGTTTCATTTAAAGATTTCCTACTCCAAGTAGTTACTATTTTTTCAGGATGGAAATGTCTATAAATATCTTTAATTTTAAATGTTTCAATAATATGTTTAAATGCTGAGGAGCCCCTAATTGAATCTTCTAGGGTGCCTCCTATTTTGTCTAAATTTGGATTGATAATATAGTTAAAATCTCCTAAAATAATTAATTTATTTGAGGATACTAAGTATTTTTTAATACATTCAAAGAAATCATTTCTTTCACCTGGTTTGTTAGGTGCATAAATGGTACATATTTTATAGTTATCGTTACTATATTCTATATCTAAAGAAATAAAACGACCATCAAAATCTATTTGGTAATTATTACATTTTATGTTTGAATCTGTGACAATAATACAACAACCACAAGAGTGGCCATTTGAGAAATTCCATACATAAAAGTATTGATTTGATAGATAATTTTCGATTTCTTTTGATAATTTACGATTATCAATAAAGGTTTCTTGTATGCATAATATGTTGACTTTATTTTGTAATATGTAATCTTTTATAAATGCTTGTTTTTGTTTGGATCTAAGTCCGTTTATGTTTATACTTTCTATTTTTAGAGCCATTATGTTCTAGATTAAAACAGAGTTGAAAGGTGAAAACAAATATGGCGGCGCCCATAGACCGAAGTTTAAACATAGGTAAAACACAAAACCAATATTTAAAGCAACAACCGTTAAATCGGGTAGAGATAAACTTTGACTGTGTATTTTCTCGAATCGATGTGAACGGTTAATTGCACACTGAACAAAGCCGATAATTGCACTTACATACTGAGGTTTAACATAATACTGATATTGGAAAAGGTAGATTACACGTCTAGTGTTTATTAATTTTGGGTTTACATGTAAATCTATATAGTAATACACATATTCATATAAGCAAGGGGAAGTAAGATATACTGTGTAAACATCGCATAGAATGACATATTGAATAGGGGAGGTAATAGAATAAAAATGTATTTTTGAAACTTTTAACTTTAAATTTTTTAATGTGCCAATATAGCAATCACACAGATTATCTATGCGACTGCTATATATGCAATAGTTATATTTTATGATAAAAAATATAACAAACAATGTGCCATATTTACTTGCAATTTGTAAACAGAAGAATATATAACTAAATATAGATGAAAGAAACCATAAACATGGTTCTTTAGGGGGTTGTGCAATCTCATAGTCCATAATAGATTTAATTCGAACGGAAAAGTATGCAATTAAACGTGAGGGGACTGGTTGCCTAACAGTTCGTCCATTATAGAATCCTGTCTTGTCAGTTCAAGTTGAAATTTGTTGTTACTAACCGGAATGGGGGTGGTGATCCTATTTTTGGGTAAGGGGGGGAGGCCATCATTGGGGTCTACTTTACGGCCCCTTTTCTCACCCCTCACAGTATCACTGACCTCCATTTCCGGTGATTCTTTTTCTGCCTCGGTCTCTTTCTCCTTTTGTTGCCTTTTCTCTCTCTGACTGTTGGCCTTCTGCTTCTTCTTCTTTCCCACGACTTGGAAATCGTCCTCGCTCGTCTCAGGTGGCGCATTTGCCTCTGTGGCAGCTCTCTTCTCCTGAGGGACCGGTTCTTGCTCTTTTTGGGGTACTGAAATAGGGGCTACGTTCAAATTTTTTAAAATTTTATCTGGGCATGTCCCTCTAACGTGCCCTAGCTTATAGCAGCCTAGGCACAGGGGGGGCCGTCCTCTCATCGTCAACAGGGCACGTGTACCACACTCAAAGTCAATGACATGGGGTATCTGTGATCGTTGATGGTCGTCCACCTCAATAGTTACTAATCTTACTCCTGAGTGGGTGGAGAAATCCCCCACACTTAAAGTGTCGTACTCTACATTGATGACGTTCCCGAATGTCTCAAACACTTCGCCAATGACAACATTCTTCACGAAAGCAGGCAGCCAGTGCACCTTTACAATTGCCACCTGCTTTCCATACTTGGTAAAAGTATAATTAACTCCATTGTGCGTTATGGAGCTATGTTTGGAGTTAGACAAGAAAGAAAGACACTTATCTTTTGTCTTGAAAGTGATGTCATATTGTGAAGTTCCGGGCGGGCCGGAGGCGATCCACTCCACATCTGTGTCCGGAACTCCGAACTGGGTGATGATGTTCACAACTCCCATCATAGTAGCTCCTCGACGTCCCTGTACCTTGACCGTCCTCTCCATCGCTTCAGTATTGAGGGCCATGCCCGTCAACGCAGGAAATTTAACTGACATCTCGAACGTGCAAAAACTAAACTTGTATCGCTAAGCCAATAAATGACTAACCGACCCTGATCCACGGTGTTCCCTGTACCAGGTAAGTATGCTTACACACCGGCACCGACACGAATTATACGTGGGCATTATATTTTTGCGCCGTTTTCCTCGTCTTCCCGATTGTTCCGCTAATTCACTGCACGACGCTCAGTCGTGACAGGCCCGAGTTTTCGAACATCGCCGTGTGGTATTGGCGGCCATTTTCAAAATGGCGGCCGCG
>JAPFQT010000612.1:0-65170 GCA_027627225.1 Congeria kusceri | reverse complement strand
CGTTGTCGTAATATGTGTCTATATTTAAGGGAAACACCGTCGATATGCCCCTTTAAATAAATATTTGGTCTGAAGGGTCTATACCAGAAATATTATATAATAGGTTTAAATGCCTGACAGCGCAACAAGTATTTTGATCGAATAGCAAAAAAAAATAAAGATTAACACTCAAGTTAATTCAAACAATTGTCATAATCAGGTAATAGACCCTTTAAAATATGAATCATAACTAGGACAGGAATCGGAGCAAAACAGACGTGCACTACACCCTGCTCCCCTTTGGTTCCCGCCAGCTGCCCCTCCGGGATGGTCATAAAGAATGTTTAACATCTTCAACATTATCTCTCTTTTTTGCAACTGTTCAATAAGGCCAAAAAAAATTGATGGTTTATGCTTACGTCTCAAGAAAAATCAAGTGTGGGGGGTGTGTGTGTGTGTGTGTGTGTGTGTGTAGAAAATAACTTCTTTTTGTCTTTACTTTTTTTCGTCGTGGCATATTCACCACACAGTTTCGGTATATTGGACTCCATGTAAAATGTTTAAACGCCTCCAATCAAAGAAACTGTAACTTATGGTTATGGTATGTCGTTACCAACCTCGCCTGTCTCACGCAGACTTACTAAAAATGTTTGCTAATTACCAAAAAGCTGCATTTTAGCGAAAACTTCTCTTTTTACCAAAAGTCAGAAACAGCGATAGGCAAAAAAAAACTTTGAGGCTTGGAGGAAAAAATTGGGGGGTTCTAGAAAGCGGAAACCAACAACTTTTTTTATGTCTGACCATATTATAAATAAAATTTAAACAACTTGGGGCCAGGTATTGTTAATACCATTTAAATACCCCTTCAAACTAAGTTTGCAGGGATAACAAAGAGAATTTCACAAATATGAATAATAGAAAATACACTTTTATAAAGAAATGTTTAAACAAAATAACTGTATGCTAATGGGAAGCATCAATACAACATGTTTTAAAGAAATACCGGTAAAAGAATAATAAAATGTATAACATAGAGTAGAAGTACTGTAGCACAAATCCAACATGTTAGTTGTTGCAGAAAAAAAAGTTTTAATACTAAAAGTTGTCACACAAGAACAGGAGCATGGGTGATGTTTTAAAAAATAAAACAAGCAGTAAAATGGATCAGTCCATATAACATGTTCACTCATTTTTCTTTAACAATAATATCTATAAGCTACCATTTATCATGACTTTTTTTAGCGATTTAAAACTTTAAGATTCGAAATTATTAACCTAGACAACGTGTAAAATAAAATTCAGGAACAGTTTTAAACCAAATAATTTTAAGTGAAAAAAAAATAAAAATAAGAAATCGTTAATCGTGTTGTTAATAATGCAATAAGCAAATCTATAGTTTGAAAATATCAATAAGTCGATAAAGGACTGGACAAATTCTTTGACTTAAACAGCTGACGACACATCAATAAGTCGATAAAGGACTGGACAAATTCTTTGACTTAAACAGTTGACAACACACCATGATATTAACTGGCATGCAAAAAATAAGAATCAAACATTTTTTAGCAAGGGGCACAATCTGTGATCACTTTAATTTTTTTGCTTAAAAATGATCATATTATTTGCAGGGTTACCAATTTAAAATCAACAGTTATCTACCTTTATTGTTTTAATAACCCTGAACACATTATTATACTTTTTGCATCATTGTTTATCAGACGATAAACAATTGTTTGTTGTTCTGAGGCATGGGTATTAAACCACTTATAATGCGGTGGTCACACATTCCCGATTTTGGCCCCGATAACGTTCCGAACCTAACTGTTGGGAGTGTTCGGCAGACCTTGCTGGACATGTCTATTCCTGATCCGCCAGGCAGTGTCTCGATAGAGTCCCGACAGAGACCTGACAATGCTACGAATCGGATCAGGATCGGATTGAGAACAGGAGAGCTGGAAATGGCTGAATCTGGACGCTTCCGGAACAATGTCGGGAATGATCGGGACACATCAGCCCCGACTCACAGGATCTCGTCCCCACTTTCGAAACATTTGATTCGGGACGATGTCGGATCAAGGACGAAAATGTGTGACTAAGGCTTAACAGAACATCACATTTCCTATCCCTGACTTTATTAAGATTATTCAGACACTGTCACCGGCAAGCAAGCACTAAGACTGACACTGGTAAAAATCCATTGCAGTAAATCTACAAGCTCACCCAAACATGCTGAATATAATAGCTGCCTGTAGGTAAAACCATACAAATCACACTAGTTTATAATTATGTAATTTTTACATTTTTACACACATGGCAAGTACAATTTTATCTGATAAGTATACAGACAGTATGGCTCACGCGAAAAAAAACATGTGGCGCGTCGTGGGAAAACCGGACTTAATGCATGTGCATAAAGTGTCATCCCGGATTAGCCTGTGCAGTCCGCACAAGCTAATCCGGGACGACACTTTCCGCCTAAAGTGGATTTATGGTTAGAAGAGACTTCCTTAAAACAGAAAATACCATAAAAGCAGAAAGTGCCATCCCGGATTAGCCTGTGCAGACTGCACAGGCTAATCCGGGATGACACTTTACGCACATACATTAAGTCCGGTTTTCCAACGACGCGCCTCATATTTTGCAATTCATGGAGTTTGGGTGATCCAGTCAGTGATGGGTCACTGTCAGAGGGGAGTCAACGCAGAGTAGACCTGAGTCAGTGATGGGTCACTGTCAGAGGGGAGTCAACGCAGAGTAGACCTGAGTACTGCGTAAAATATCGCAGAGCAGTCACTCTGCGTCACTCAGTAAAAGTCATCCAGTGTTTTTTTTACCTTTGGGGAAAATGTGGCAGGGCCCTTCAGATGCGGAATTTTACAGCAAAAAAGGGGATTTTTTTAGAAAAGCATTATTAGTAAATTTACATGTTTATATTCTACTTTTTTATAAACCATTAAGTAATCAATTGTTTTGCTACCAATGATAACTGCTATAACTTGGTTTGATGAAAAACTACTGGGATATTAAAAAAAAAAAACCTCTATCTTAGTCAATTTTTGTCCGATTTTGGTCTTTTTTTTTCAAAATAAGGCTTACATTCTGAGGGGAATTTTAAGGTAAATATAGGGGGAAAATATATACCTTTTAAGAAGGGGAATGGGTCAGAATTTCGGCCCCAAATTGTCCCTAAAAAAAACACTGTCATCAGTTTTATGCACAACATAATTTTGTGGCAGGCACATGGTTAGAAATTGCCTATAAAACACATATGAGGCATGTCGTCAAAAAACTGGGCTTAATGCATGTGCGTATAGTGCCGTCCTGGAATAGGCTGCAGCGCTTTTATGGTATTTTCTGTTTCAAGTAAGTCTCGTCTAGACATAAATCCACTGTAGGCGAAAGTGCCGTCCTGGATCAGGCTAATCCGGGACGACACTTTACGCACATGCATTAAGCCCGGTTTTCCCACAACACGCCACATTTGTAATTTTTCTGTAAGCAACTTGAGTGTCAACTCGCAAAAGTTCAAATTTAACTGGCAAAAACAGACTTTCATTTCGGGTGGCAGAAACAGCGTTCTAAATTGACTATAAAACACAATTGTTATTTTTTGCGAGTGACTTTAGAGTCAACTCCAAAAAGCTCTTAATTTAACTGGCAAAAACAGACTTATTTCGGTTGGAATGATGAATTTTTTACCAAGACAACATGAAACTACCAGTGTTATATTTTATTTTTCTGACTTGACAAAAATAATAATTTCTTTCTTTCCTAAATTACCCAATACAATCGAAATCTACCACCGACCGTGGGTATTACGTGCATTTGAGCAATTTTATGCCATTTTTTCACATGCATACTTAACATGCATTTTTTAAAACTTTTTTTTTACTCTACATGCATTTTGCGAGTATGCAAGTCAAATTCGATCCCTGAGCAGGCATGCATCTTCTGCTATCACTCCATGAAACTCCTCATAGATACACTGAGTAATTCAGGGAATACTGAATTCGTTCTATTTCACCTAGACATGGCATTTCTATCCTGTTGAAAAAATGAGTTTTGTTTGTTTGTTTGTTTGGATTTTTCGCCGTGTTTAACAGTATTTCAGTCATATCACGGTGGTCAGTTAACCTACTCACACTTTTCCTGGGCAAGCTTGGCCGATCTAAGCGGTTTACCAGTACCAAGTGCACATACTTATGCCAGTAACTGACAACTGCCCTACTTGAATCAGAGGTAGGGGAAGAATGGCTGTATAATTATTTCATGACCAATCCCCACACAAATTATGTGGCCGGGCTGGGGTTCTAACTCACGATCCCCGGATTGACAGTCCAGCGCTCTACCAACTGAGCTAGCCGGACCAATCCCCAGACAAGTTATGTGGCCGGGCTGGGGTTCTAACTCACGATCCCCGGATTGACAGTCCAGCGCTCTACCAACTGAGCTAGCCGGACCAATCCCCACACAAGTTATGTGGCCGGGCTGGGGTTCTAACTCAAGATCCCCGGACTGACAGTCCAGCGCTCTACCAACTGAGCTGGCCGGACCAATCCCCACACAAGTTATGTGGCCGGGCTGGGGTTCTAACTCACGATCCCCGGATTGACAGTCCAGCACTCTACCAACTGAGCTAGCCGGACCAATCCCCAGACAAGTTATGTGGCCGGGCTGGGGTTCTAACTCACGAATGAATGAATATGGTATACAAGTATGATTTCGGGATGGTGAGCAAAACATTTGATTCGAATGAGCCCTACTGTACTGCAAACTTAATTTGGTCAAACCATAGATTTGTCATTCCACTTCGCACTGAAACCCCATTCCAAATGCATAGCTTCGACAAACTAAAGGCCCAAGTGGACCCATCACGCTCCACTGGATGAATTGAGGACTGTCAGAAACTTGAACCCCGCAAGATAGCTGTGTCGCCTGATGGGGCATAACTAAAGTACAAGAAGAGCAATTATGCTGAAAATCAAACTTAATCCTCCTTTTATGCCTACTAACACTCCTCTGAAATTTCATAATGATTGCACAAAAACTTCTCAAGTTATGGTCTGAACAAACTGAATGGGATGCTGCAAACGCTGCCAAAAGTAACCGCTGTATTGCCTATTCTGGCACCACAAAAAGAAATTGAAGAAAGTAGTATTGCATTATTGTAAACCATGAAATGAATATTTGTGTGCTACTTTTTGAAAATCTAACAAGAGGTTTAGAAGATGTCATTACAACATTTTTTCTAGTTTTAGACAGCTTGGGCAGCGAATAGAAACCATTTGAGAAGCTTTGGCAGAGGACCATCAAATGATAATTTCTGTTAAGTTGCCTTAAAGTTGGCCCCGCAGTTTCTGAGGTGACGTTGTTTGAAGTGAAAGTTTAAGCACACAAGAATGCACAACTGACGAACCGCCATGGCATCAGCTGCACTGGCCTTCGGTCAGTGGAGCCAAAAACCGTCAAACAATATCACAGAATTAATGGACGAGCATACAAAGTGTTAATAAGGGCAGGAAAGCTACAAGAGACTCTCGAATTCACCTTTTTCTTTGTCGTGCTTTCCGAATCACCTCCCTTAAAACAAAGAGGGAGCAGTTTAGAAAGAACACAGGGCCGAACATGCGATTATGCCGCTATGGTTGCAAGTCAATTAAATTGTGAACTTTGGTTATTGGTACAGTATTAATTGAAGGAAAACATTAAAGAAAATGTGAAAACACAGAGTAATAAAATAATCCAATGGTAAATTTATATTCAAATACTGCCAAACAAGCGATCATTGACTTTGAATTAATTTCATAACGGTAATAACTATGGCAAAGATTTCACCTGAGGGAAAACTTTATTCAATTTTTCAAATAGACGTTCATGATCACACCTGATTATGCTGCTAGGGCTGTATTTTGAACAAAGTTTGGTAGTATTATAGATTACTAAAACAAAAACGTGGTATAGATAAATATTTCAGTTCATTAGTTTTCAACAGGTATATTCAAACAGGTCCAAAATAGGCACATGTCAATTTCTGGAGTTAAAAGAGAATGAAAAAGAAAACAAAAGCGAAAAAAAATTGATGAAAAAAATCCCTGCACATAAAATACTCCAGTAGTGACAATATTATTTTATAGCACACTATCACTAAAATAAGCATCTATTTGCATTTAATTCAACATTTTATTCACTTAATTATTAGACTAAACAAGTCATGAAAGGAAAACTAAACCACACAAAAACCGCCCACAAAAAAAGGTTTTCTGAGTAAAAAGTAAACACACCTTACGTCCAAGCAATCTCACCTTCTTCGTCGTCGCTTTCGGCGTAACTTCCGAATGCGAGGTGAAACTGAAGTTATCGAGGGAGGTATCACAGGCGTCTCCGAGGGTGTCGGTGGTGAACGTGTCACGAGACTCCTCACCGTCGTAACATGTGCTGTCCTCTGACACTTTTACGAGGAGTGGGGATGGCTCCTGAAATGATTTAAGTCCTTTCTCTTACAGGATTCATACAAAAAATTAAAGCAAATTTTTAAAGCACTTTTCATGGAAAAAATATCCAAACTCAAGCACTTTTACAATTTGGCATATTTGCATATGTGAAAGGATAGCTGATGCGAAGTTGTGATGGCTCTAAACGATTATCATGTCAAATGCACAAGAGGAGAGTAAAGGCATTTTGTTAATGCATATAGTTAAGCATTCCTTACTTACACCAGTGAATTGGAAACATATGACTCGACATTGTGTGAATTATGTTTGTGAACTGGCTATATCGCGACTTCTGTCAATTGAATCTTAGAGGCACAATATAATGGGTCTGCACTGCATTGTATAAACTTATAATTCACTTAGTTGTACCTTCTGTGGTATGATGTGTTTTCTGAAGAAGTAAATCTCATCGTCTGTCACTCGGGGCGATAGAGAGTGTTTCTGAAAATGTAGAAAATAGAATTATATGCTGTTTAAAGCCACAGTCCATAGAATATAATTCAATAATGAACGTTAATGATGCTTATTAGACTGAAAACTGTTATTTTCGAAAGGCATTATATAATGTCTATGTTCGAAAACAAAAGAATATACACTTATGTACATGCTGATTTACTTCAAAGACATCACCAGCTATTGCATGCAGATAACTTAACGATAAAAAGTTACCAAGACGTAATTATTTTACCGATTTCAATACGTTTTTTTTTATTTATTTTGATCTGTAAGATGACCATTGGAAACAATTTCTGAAAAGTTTTAGTTTTATTAACATATTTCTGAACTGATCCTTTAATATTTCATTATCCAGATTCAAATTGCATATATTTTTTTAACAAAATTTGATTTAACCACTTAGTTTGGTACACAATCTCTCCCATATCGTGACGTTTATATTTAGTGTTTTATCCAGATCTAATCAGCGCAGCGCTGCAACACGCCCCTTTATTGATTCGCCACCCTGCCCTTTTCAAAGGCAATTAGCGCCTCGTGCCCTCTTATCTGTCGACTGTATTGATTGTTAACGAGGGCTCTTTGTGATGGCATGTTATTATAAACTAATCTGTGATCAACTGATAAGATCAGCTGTAGGGGGCAGTCAGCCTACGAGTTTGTGTCCAGATACAATAAAATCACGCTGATTTTGTTTTAAAAATGAGCGTAAATTGTCTGCTTTTAATAACCTCGTTTTCACATGCAATTTCTAACATGCTTTTGTTTCGTGAATTTTTTTGATAAATGCGACAACCAAGGGCAGAATGCATATAAATGTAGACTCAATGTGGTCTTTATTAATAAAAAAATATTATGAAAAAATACATGTGTATAAAATATTTCTTCCAATAATCCATGAAAAAACGCATTGCAGAACGAGCTATAATTTAGGACAAACATATTTGGATAAATCATTTCAATCCGAATTATTTTTTTGATCTTTGCTAATAATAACACTTAATAATAAGAAGAACTTATAATATTGGAAAATTAAAATGTGTTCATAAATTGACTTAATAATCATCAAATATATAAAAGGAATCAGTCAGTAATAATTCAAGAAAAAATTATTTAAATCTAATGTGTCCTTTATAACAGTTTCACTGCGCACAAAAAGCCCCTTTTCCAAATCAAGCGCCATGCCCATATGCCCTTCCAGATTAAACACTAATATTGTGACAGACATTATCACATCTACAAAGCTCGTTTGAAAAATCTTTAGTCATTTTAGTCATATTTGAGTTCTTTTGATTCTTTACCAGAATAAACTGTTTTAAAGCAAAATAAACATAAAATGAACCAGCCACAGACTTAAAGGGACCTGTTAACAGATTGGCAAATTGACAATTCTCAATTTTCTTGTCATAGATTCTAAAATAAAATATGTTATAATATACATATATATATATATATATATATATATATATATATATATATATATATATATAGATATATATATAAACAAAATAACACTACTGACAAAGAAATATATTGGAAATACAGTGTCGTTTATGAACATTCATCAATTGAAATAGACTAAATTATAAAGCGTTTTTCATCTGTATTTTGGAAAACATGTGTACCACTTACAGTGTGTTAAAAATTCACTCTTATGATTGGCAGTCAGAATTGCCGCATGGTTAGCGTGATAGGTTTTTGATCCTGGCGGACGTGGTTTCAGAGTCGGTGACGGCAAATGTTTTTTTGTTCTTATATAATATTTGTTTTTGGTCAGTCCAACTTCTTTAGTTTTTGCAGTTAATACAGTAAATGACATTTTTCAGAAATTGAAAATATGAAAATCTGTGAAGAAGTCCCTTTAAGGAATTTAATCATTTGTGGCGCGTCGTGGGAAAACCGGACTTAATGCATGTGCGTAAAGTGTCGTCCCGGATTAGCCTGTGCAGTCCGCACAGGTTAATCCTAACGGCACTTTCTGCCAACAGTTGATTTTTGTTTAGAAGAGACCTTCTTGAAACAGAAAATACCATAAAAGCCGAAAGTGCCGTCCCCGATCAGCCTGTGCGGACTGCACAGGCTGATCCGGGACGACACTTTACGCACATGCATTAAGACCGGTTTTCTCACGACGCGCCACATTTTAAGAAATAGACCTAAAAATTGTACTAAGATTGTTTAATGAATATAGGCCCAGTTCTACCTTAAGTCCTTTGTTGAGTTTGCGGACAAGTTTCTCTGCCTCCTGGTATTTTGATTCACATATGTACACATCTGACTCCGGTACTTCTGTCGGTCGACCTGCGAAAAAGTGCTCGGATAATAGTAAAACCCTCTCAAATAATAGTACTTTGTCAGATTAATCTCCCTTCATAATGAAACAAACCATGTATCTAAATACAAGAAATTGTTTATAATTCACAAACAAACCATGTTACTAAGTACAAGAAATTGTTTATAATTCACAAACAAACCATGTATCTAAATACAAGAAATTGTTTATAATTCACAAACAAACCATGTATCTAAATACAAGAAATTGTTTATAATTCACAAACAAACAATGTATCTAAATACAAGAAATTGTTTATAATTCACAAACAATGTATCGAAATACAAGAAACACTGTTTATAATTCACAAACAAACCATATATCGAAATACAAGAAATTGTTTATAATTCACAAACAAACCATGTATCTACATACAAGAAATTGTTTATAATTCACAATGTAAAAGCATGCTATTTTGTTAAAAGTATTTATATATTCACTAATAGCATTATTTGAAAATACAAAACAAAATGTAAAGCCTTCTCACACAATACTTTGTTGTTAGGAAAATTAATTCTTGAGGTATTCTGACATAAATAAGGCATGGAAATGTGAAAAATCATCTCCACTAGAACAAAACAGAACATATTCGTACATTTTCAAAAAGGCAACTCTGTATCTTCACTGGTCCCAACAGAAATCGTAGTTCTGCTAGCCAACTAGAAGCACCTGAACCTGTGTCAGTATTCACCAACCCATTTTTAAACTTAAAACATATGAGGCGTGTCGTGGGAAAACTGGGCTTAATGCATGTGCGTAAAGTGTTGTCCCGGACCAGCCTGTGCAGTCCGCACAGGCTAATTCAAAGCGGCACTTTCCGCCTACAGTGGATTTATGTTTAAAACAGTCTTCCTTGAAACAGAAAATACCATAAAAGGGGTAAGTGCCGTCCCGGATTAGCCTGTGCGGACTGCACAAGCTGATCCGGGACGACACTTGACGCACATGCATTAAGCCCGGTTTTCCCACGACACGCCTCATATATGATTTAAGAATATTCTTGAAACTGTTCTGTTCGAAGAATGATGTTAAGTAAAATCTTCCTTGGTATTTACCGATTCTAATTACAGAATTCTTTATTTAGAACAATTCGTTAATTCACATAAGCAACATTGTTACCCAGCATATTTGTGAATGCAGAAGTATTCTAAGTCTGTTCTTTATTCTTAAGTCTAAGAATGCGTTGGTGAATATGGGTCAGGCCAGAAAGAATTTGTTCAGTTGTGTTACAAACAATTACAACTAGCAAACAAACAGAAATAGTTCAGCCACTTACAACTACAGTAATCCTTCACGGACAGGACCGCACACCGCCCGGTCACGCTACCCATCGTGCGCGCCTCCTCCACGCCACAGATAAACATCTCGTTCTTGAAGAACAGCCTCGTGGGCGGGTGCTCTATGTCCCCGGGGCGTATGAACATCGGCCCGTAGAAGTACCTCTCGCTGTACCGATCCACGTACATGCGGTCTATACGGTATATAGTCGGCTTGTCATTATCAGACTTGACGTAGACACTGTCACCTACGAGGTAAAAGTTTATATGGTATATCGTGTGTTTTTCATTAGTCCAATTTGACACAGATGCTGTCACCTGGAAGGCACAAGTATCGCAACAGGGTTCAATAATTATTCATATTAGCATTAATAATACGGCGGCATAGAGGGGACATGATAAATATTGTATTTAACACGCGCGCACATGTTGTTTTCATGTGCGCACGTGTTAGCTATCACGTGCGCATGTGTTAATCATCACGTGCATACATGTTAACTATCACGTGCACGTGTTAATCATCACGTGCGCACATGTTAACTATCATGTGTGCACGTGTTAATCATCACGTGTGCATGTGTTAATCATCATGTATGCACGTGTTAGTTAACACGTGCGCACGTGAAAGCATCACGTGCGCACGTGTTAACTAAAATATTTCTCATGTCCCCTCTATGCCGCCGTATAATAATCATTAATAAAGTTTTC
This sequence comes from Congeria kusceri, assembly GCA_027627225.1. Taxonomy (NCBI): domain Eukaryota; kingdom Metazoa; phylum Mollusca; class Bivalvia; order Myida; family Dreissenidae; genus Congeria; species Congeria kusceri. Next base: position 53,930 of record JAPFQT010000612.1, on the reverse strand, counting down.
ACTCAAACATTTCTGAAAAGCTCTGAAAAAGAAAATGTTTGCCATTTCAGACTGTAATATATACCTTTTAACTCTTGAAGTACATCTAATGTACAAAACAAACATTGCAGAAAATGAAAACATGGTCACAAGGGCAACAATATTCTATATCAGAAACACATGAACTCAGTTTAAACTGATGTGAAGATAGAAAATAACCATCCTTATTGGCACACAATGTTAGTTACACTATTTTCCCTTTCTTTTTGATACATGACATAGAACAACATTCTGCGATGATATTTCCGAAAACCTAATTCGAAGAATGTTTTAGCAAGCACAAAAAATCGATAAGAAAATATAATTCCATCTTTTCTTGAGACACCAAATTCTAAGAAAGTGTAAGGCTTTTATTATGAGGCAAAAAAAATTAAAAAAATTGTGTGTTTTGGGCAACAGTCTCAAAAAAGTTAGGTAGGGTCGGGATTGAGTTTTTCTTTTAATTGTTTTTTAAAAGACATTTTGGTAAAAAAAAAAAACCATTGAAAATTATCTAAAATCTGACTAATACGGATTTCACAGAAAATAATTGTCGCTAAAAACTTCAGGGTCGGGAGGTTTTTGCTAGGTCGAGTTGGGTTGCCCGAAACACAGTGGTTTTTTTGGCCTTAGCTGAAATGGCATCCTCTATACGTTTTTTTTTCAAAGAACAAAATCTAAGAAAGTTACAGTGAACATTTGTTTTTTGTTTCAGATGACAAGGCAAAAATTAAAATTAACTTTGTTTACCTACCCGACGAAAAGGTCACTACTCAATACTTTTTTAATCGGCCATATCAAAGTGCAACTCTAATAATGTTTTATCAAACTTGTGAAAACAACGGGCAGTTTGTCAGCATTCATTGTCTAATTGAAGATGATCGCTAGCAAGATCTCGTTATATCAGCAGACACTTGATTACATTATTAAAAGCACTGTCTGTGTTATATGCTATATTTTGACCCTAAATGGATCATTAAAAAATTATTTTTTTTAAATGCCTACCTACCTACCTGTTACCAGCAACCTTAGGTAGGCAATGGCAAACAAACCATTTTTTAAGGTTAGCCCAATATACAAGCATCTCACTCACCAACTTTGTACATTCCAGTGGGGGTTCTCATCTGCTCAAACAGAATGTTACCCTCCTCATTTGGCGCTCCATTGCCTAGGATCACCTCCTGCAAATGAGAGATCACATCATTTCACTCTTATAGATCTTATTATTCTAATACGACAGTTAACGACCGGTTAATTTTATAGTATTATTCGCCAATGATGACAATATCATTACTTTGTCGAGATTTTTGTTTTATTTCTGACTGACGGTGTGATTTTTATATGCCCACGTTCGGAATCATAAAAAGGATCACACCCCAGACATGATTTATCCGACTTTGTTACCATTTTCTCCTTATCAATAACACTCGTGTCCCCGTCGTCGATCTCATCCTTGTCACGGTCTGCGAACACGGAGGCAACGCGGATTGGCTGCAACGGAACTTCACGCTCCACTAGATTTATCTCTTCATTTTGTGGGACGGACCATATCTGCAGAAATTACAACTTTGTTCAAAATGTATTGCATATAAAAATGTATTTTTACCTGTACAAATATGTTGTTACAGTCTTTGTTTTAAGCAGATTGTAAAGAAAATCTTAAATAATATCTCAGCCAATGTAGGGTCAGATCTGACTAGAAACAAGAGTAATTGCCCCTGAATCCATAAAGTGTTAGTCATGTTTTTTCTAAATTGTTTAGATTGTATCTTAATGTAACTTAAATTCTAAAGTGTATTTAGACCGTTTTTTTACCTCTGGGGTCAAAACTGACCACGCCCATGGGGTCACATGGTTTATATAGACTTCAATAGCAAAATGACATTAAAAATCGTCTCCTCTGAAACTGCAAGACCAGAGGTTTTATATTTGGTTTGTAACATGGTATAGTGGTCCTCTACAAAGATAGTTCAGCTGCCATATATGGGGATTAAGGGCCCAGTTAAACCAGTCTCTACCTTAATCTTCTTGAAGGACTTGAGTCTGGAGTTGTAGCGGAATTCACAGACGTACACATCGCTGTCGTTGAAACCCTGAAAGGGAAATATACATGTATACATGTCTGGAAAATAACATGCCTAATTAAGGACAGATAAAGAATCAGATCAAGAGGTCAAGAAGGCCCTAGGTTGCTCACCTAGTATAGTAATTGTCTAGAGTGTTCACAAGCTTTTGCTTTAATTGCCCTGGTGACCTAGTTTTGGACCCCACATGTTCCAGTTTCGAACTTGTCCGAGATATCATTGTTCTGGGCAAGTTTCACAATTGGGCAAAAAATGTGGTCTATAGTGATAACAAGGTGAATGGTGATGACGAACGACAGACAAAAGGCGATCTAAAAAGTATACAGGGTGCTGCTCAAAAGGGGTGGGCAGGGGGGGGATATCCAAACCCGTTAGACACCCAAAAACAAAATTAATCAAATTCCCCTGGGTCATCCTGGTACTCCCCCCCCCCCATCGCCCACTGGGGGAAAATATAGATAATTGCATAATCTGTAATTCTTAGCACACACCGAGGCCTTTATTCAACAACCATTCTTAGAATTAGGACTTGGGAATGCAGACTTTTTTTATTTTCTAAAAACTATTTATTAATGACATGAGCGACATTGGTACCCAGCATTTTCACAAACTCAAGTTTTTTTTCTTGAGTCTTAGTCTATTCTTTATTCTTAAGTCTAAGAATGGGTTGGTAAATACTGATCCTGGAACTTGTATATTTACCTCAGGTTTGTACTTGAAGTACTCGCGGACACACATGACGTAACATTTCCCAAGTATTTGGCTGGGATCCTGACTGGCGTAAACGTCGCTTTTCAAGACCTCCTTCTGTAGGAACTTCCTCGTAGCCAGGTGAAACGTCTCGTTTGGGTGGTAGAACCAGTTCCCATACACCTGGATACATACATGTACATTTAAAGCGACGTTTTTTTTTTCAAAAGCATCCTATTTAGCAAATGTATACTCAGACCCCCCCAAAAAGCCTGACATCATAATTTGTCCTCTTTTTGTTTGTTTGTGGATTTAAATTTCACCTAATAAAACCAAAGCAATTATGCATTGATACATGCCTAAGAAAAACAAGAGATGTTTGTAAAACATGTATGCCCCCCCAATTAGGAGTTGTCTTCTCTGCAAGAGCATTCTTCCTATCAAATTTGACGACTCGACCCAAGTATTCAGTAATTATCACTATGTAATAGGTCATCTACTCAAACTGACCATTGTACCTATATAGTTTGAGGACCATGTACCAATGGTTCATCTGTTATTAAGTGGAAATGTTAGTTTTTTTACAAGCCCCTGTGACCTTGACCTTTGATCTCCTGATCTTAAAATCAATAGGGGTCTTCCTTCCCTCAAGACTAACCAGCATACTAATTTATATGATCCTAGGTTAAGGCATTCTCTAGATATTGTGTGGAAACGGTTTTCATGTTACAAGCCCATGTGACCTTGACCTCTGACTGGTTGACCTCAAAATCGATAGGCTTCTTCCTTTCCTCTTGAGTAACCAACATACTAAATTGGATGATCGTAGTTCAAAGCATTCTTTAGATATCCTGCGGAAACAAAATGGTCTACGGAGAAAACAGTGTTCATGTTACAAGCCCCTGTGACCTTGACCTTTGACCTCAAAATTGATAGGCGTCTTCCTTTCCTACCGAGTAACCAGCATACCAACTTGGATGATGGTAGGTCAAAGCGTATTCTACATATCATGCGGAAACGAAATGGTCTCCAGAGGAAACAGTTTTCATGTTACAAGCCTCTGTCACCTTTGACCTGTTGACCTCAAAATTGATAGGCGTCTTCCTTTCCTCCAAAGTAACCAGCATACCAACTTAAATGATCGTAGGTCAAAGCGTTCTCTAGATATTGTGCGGAAATGAATTTCATGTTACAAGCCCCTGTGACCTTGACCTTTGACCTGTTGACCTCAAAATCAATACGCGTCTTCCTTTCCTCCCAAGTAACCAGCATACCAACTTAAATGATCGCAGGTCAAAGCATTCTCTAGATATCGAGCGGAAACGAAATGGTCTACGGACAGACCGACTGACCATCCGACCGACAGGTGCAAAGCAATATACCCCCACTTGAAAGGGAGCATAACTAAAATGCACATTTGTATTATGAAAATGCTATGTTAAAATATTCAACTATTGTTTATGCTGTTTCAGGATCCACTTCCCCTTAATTCGGTAAACTATACACGGCCTGGTTTCTTCTTTGTCCGAGTACAGTCAAACCTATTACAATCGAGTATGTAAGTTAGCGTAGAGTGGCCATTTTAAAGTTTGTTTATATTTTGTATGAAATTAATGCAAGTCATTTTAGTTTATTAAAGTTTTGAAGAACAAGCCCAGCCAAATTTGTTTTCACCATTACAGTTTTTTTTATAGGGCCAATTTGGGGCCGAAATTCGGCCCCATTCCCCTGCTTAAAAAGTATATATTTTTCCCGTATAATTGCCTTAAAATTCCCCTCAGAATGTAAGCTTTATTTTGAAAAAAACACACCAAAATCGGACAAAAATTGGCTAAGAAAGAGGAGTTTTCGTATACAATCCCAGCAATTTTTCATCAAAGCAAGTTAATCTAAGTTATCATTTGTAGCAAAACAATTCATTGATGTTTTATAACAAAGGAGAATACTAGAACTTTGTCACAGGGGTGACAACAGGCCCCGAATTATAGCATGTTTGAAGGTGGGGGCCAGCAAATAAAAAAATGTGCTTTTTTAATAAAAAATTTCAATCCCCATCTTTATGCACAACTAAATGTTTCCCTCAACAATGAAGACAAGTTTCAAGAAAATCCGTTGCATACTGTAGGAGGAGTTGCATTCACAAGAAATGTTCCCTATACATTCCATAGAGGAAAAATAATCAAAGGGCCATAACTTGCGACTGGAGAAGACAAATTTAAATCCCCATCTTTACGCACAACTACACGTTACCCTTAACAACAAGTTTCAAGAAAGTCTGTTGGAAACTGTAGGAGGAGTTGCATTCACAAGGAATTTTCCCTCTATATTCATTACAATAGCTCGTTCTGTTATTGAGTAATTGAGAAGAAACCGTTTTTCTATTTTTAGTAACGGTGACCTTGACCTTGATCACAGCCACCCCCTATGCAATCCCAAGCGATGTCTTGATAAAAGGTATCTATGTATGAAGTTGATTTACAATAGCTGAATTCGTTCTCGAGTAATTGAGCGGAAACCGTTTTTCTATTTTTTGTCACGGCGACCTTGACAGTTAACCCACCCACCCCCTATGTAATCCCAAGCCAGGTATCGATATAGGGTATCGATGGATGAAGTTTCATTAAAATATATTAATTCGTTCTTAAGTTAGAGAGCTGAAACCAAAAGTTGACTCTGTCTGAAAATGAAAAATTAACAATGGGCAATTACTCCAGAATTATGAAGTGCAGAGTAACGGTTCTTGTGCACTGCACTTCTCCTCAATGAGATCTATCCACCTATGAAGTTTCAAGTTAATACCTCTTATAGTCTAAGAGTTATGCTCCAGGCAAAAACAAAGTATGAAAAATTAACAAAGGGCAATAACTCCAGAACCATGAAGTACAGAGTAATAGTTCTTGTGCACTGATCTCCTCAATGAGATCTATCCACCCATGAAGTTTCAAATTAATAGCTGAAACGGTTTTGAAGTTATGAAAGAACAACATGAAAATTGTGGATGGACGGACGATCAGACGGACGGACGGACAGGGTGATTACTATAGGGCACCTGCAAAAAATTTGCGGGGCCCTAATAAACATTTAATAATGCTTTTCTAACAAAAAAATCCCCTTTTGCCATCAAATTCCCCATCTGAAGGGCCCCGCCACCTATCCCCAAAGGGTAAAAAAAACACTGCCATTAGCTCATTTGGCAAGTGCAGCATGAGCTGTGTAGCATGTCGAGTCCTCACTCACCTGTTTCTGTCCTGACTTGTCGGTGTATATCTTCTCCACGCTGAGGATGTGGGGTTCTGAGTCCGAGTCCCTATGAACAACAGTGACAACATGTTTTGGAAACAACAGTTATTCAGTCATTGTTAGGGGCATAACAACTGACCTCCTCATGGGTAAAACCAGTAGTTTTAACCAGTTAAAACTGCACTGGTAAATACTTCCACAATGGTCAATACTGGTCAATAGTGGTAGATTTTTTCAAGTAATTGTTTGTTTGTTTGATTGGATTTTTTGCCATGTTTAACAGTATTTCAGTCATATCACGGTGGTCAGTTAACCTACTCACACTTTTTCTGTGCAAGCTTAGCCGATCTAAGCAGTTGACCATTACTAAGTGCACATACTTATGCCAGTTACTGACAATGGGGAGAGGTAGGGGGAGAATGGCTGTAGAAATAATTTCATGACCAATCCCCGAACAAGTTATGTGGCCGGGCTGGGGCTCAAACTCACGATCCCCGGATTGATAGTCCAGCGCTCTTAAAAACTGAGCTAGCCGGGCCCGGCTCTTCCAAGTAATTAACCAGTAGACGAACATCGATAGCTCCGCCTTTCTGTTTGTCCAAGGTTGTTTGTCCAAGGATTTGAAGTAAATGGATTGGATTATGCAACCATGTGCTATTATTTATCACTGAAATATAAACCCATAATTGGTCTACTCAATCCTTGATTGACAAGTATCTACTGGCCAATTATTGTATACAACTTTCATAATGTAACCTTGCTATATACAGTGACGACAATGAATTATTTTGCACTTTCTCTAGATAAAAATATGGCACAAAACAGGAACAAAACATCTGAATGTTACAGGAATTATTGAAAAACACAAATAAAACTGTGAAATATTTATTTATTAATTCCAGCCAAAGGTCAAAATTGTGTAAATCTGGCAAATATCCATTTGCAGTCAAAGTTTGCTGATTAGCAACATTTAGCCAATCTGTGACAAGAAAATGGTTCTTAATAGTTCAAAAATTATAAAGTAACATTTTACTCATTTCACCGAATGATTAATGGTTTGATTAGGGTAGACATGACTTGATTTTTTAAAAAGTCTACTTTCAGCAACGTTGTACAAACATAATTAATGCTGAAAGAACAAACTCAACAATGAAAATAACAAAATTAGTAACATCCCACAAATAATTCAAGATCAAAGTTATTTTTGGAGGAACAATTTTCAGGATTAATCCTGAAAATTTGGTGAAAAAGATAAGACAAAATATCTTATTTCTAAACCAAAAATAAAAACCAAATTATATAATCTCTTGTGTGGTAGGTAACATTACTAATCTTTCTTAATAAAATATTTCCTCCAAAAATCATCAGTGACATCACATATACCTCTTGTATTTCTTATTATTATGGCGCAACCGTCCAGACTTTGAAAACAGCCTAACCATACAAAAACAAGAGCTGTTTGTAAAACAGTTATGCCCCATCTAGGTTAAAAACAATCTTTAAAATACTAAGTTTGGTGATGATCGGATGAGAACTGTTGGACACAGGGAGCGGAAACTGCTAAAAAGACCAATTTTAGATAAATCAAGGGCCATAACTCTGCAGCTCCTGGGGTGTTTTGGTTGATCATCAAACTTGGCAAAAGATATTATAACCTCAAACATTTTCATCAAGTCTGGTGAAGATTAGATGAAAACTGTCGGACTTAGAGAGCATGAAAACTATCAGAGAGAGCGGAGACGAAAGTGGTCTACAGACAGACCGACCAACATTAGCAAACCAATATACCCCGCCATCTTCGATGGGGGGCATAATAACACAATACAGATATGACCAGCATGTTGACAACTGAACATTTCAATTTCCTTCAAACTGTTACTTAAACATGCAGAAAATAGCATGACAAGCAATGACAGTTAAAACACTTAAGATCAATGAAAAAACTACACACATAGTATTCAAATTCTACCCAAATTCTTGATCCTAAAAATTTACTGAATAAACAGCCAAAGACTTTATCCAATAAGTTAGGGAAAGATCGAAAGGGAAATAGCAGGGTGCAGCAGCAGGGTGCTGCACCCTGCTCCTTTTTGGTTCCCCCCTGCTGCCCCTCAGGGCTGGTCAAAACAAAAATGTTGAATATCTTCAGAGCTCCAGATAAGGTTTTAGCCTAAAGGGTATTTTACCCCATGATTTTTTGGTCAAAGGGTATTTTACCCCCAGTCTGTCAGCTTTAAAGAGTATTTGAGAAATTTAAAGGGTATTTTCATTTTTTATACAAGATCAAAAGAGTATTTTATGTGCTTGTTATATATGAACACATTAATATAGGCAAATGGAATACATTGAATGTAGACAATAATCTGTAGGTCTATCAAAAACATAACATTTACTTAGCAAAGTAGTAGTAGTCATTTGCCCAGATACTTTGTACTTTTTTTTCAGTGCAAATCCTACAAGGTAACCTGATTTCTGGTCCTTCCTGCTTGACAATTAGCCAATGATAATTTCTTTTCAGGATTACACCAATTTTTCAGACAATTTTGCACTCACATGATGCTTGTGTTTCCTGTTTGATTTTTCAACTGCTGTGACAATAGCATCGCCACTTATCACCTTTTAAATAAGAGAAGCATCATAAGACTCATTCTTATATATTCGCTTTATTCACTTTTAATCGATTCAAAGGCTAACTTGAACCATTAGATGAACCGGTTACGCAGTTTAAGCAAATAAAAATACGTACCAAGATTTGCAATGCGTAACGTTACGTGCTGGGCAGATTTTCAATGCGTATTTCTTTATTTTCAATGGGTAAATATGCGGATATGCGTATTATCTGGAGCTCTGATATCTTTTGAATACCCTGTAACTCCATTATATCGCAATTCACAGGGTCCACGGATCGCGATATATCCGGATCGCGATATAACTTGCCAGGCCATTCAGTAGATATACACGTATACACTAGCCTGTTTTTCCCCGATTCTCAAACATAAATGTAATTAAGTAAATAACTCTTTTCAATGTATTAAATCCATATGTAAAATATTCCATTTGTATATGAAAATATAATATTATTCCTTTAATTCTGTTGAATACAGTTCAAATCGCGTATACAAATATTAAGTCCGAAACGCCAATCCGAATGTCAATATTCACGTGAAGTAAACATAAATTATATTAACAATTACAACACACATGTATTTCGTGTAGACTGTTCTGTTGGAAAAAGCGCGCGAAAAATTGCTGACAATCATGTACAACGTCACGTCGTCCGCATGGAAAGCGTGGGTGTATTGATCGCCGTATAAAAACTTTGTAGCGCAGAGAACATTGAGATCTTTACTTTTGTATAAAAGTTTTGTAGCACACAGCAACAAAATTAGGTGTCTATATCGCGAACGATATGCGGTTAGAATTTCTCTTGAAACAAAAAAGAAACAGATAAGCCGTATTGATTAAGTTATTGTCATTCAGATAGCTCAGTATTGATTTATGACATACAGTTACTGTATACACCCTCCAAGTGGACTGCATGTAATTCGGCTGCTAAATAGAGCGCCAGCAGTGAAAGGACGTTGTCATGGGTGGCACGTGCCCTGTAAGCTGATGACGTCAAACTGTTACACTTTGATGTTGAGCGAGTCGGCTTATTGTTTGTCGCACTACAAGAGTGTGAATAAAAGAGACGCCTTGAAGGCACGAAAATCCGGATCAAACTGGATTTATTTATGAGCATTTGGTAATAGGAAAATATTGAAGTACATGAAAAAAAATTGGGATCCACAGCCGATTCGTGATATATTGGACATCGCGATATAACGGATCGCGATATAGCGGATCTGCAGTGTATCTTTTTGAAATTCATTATAATTTTGCAAATCTTCAATGACAAATGAATAGACTATGCTTAAAATGCTTAATCAGAAGCATTAAACTCATAAAAGCCCTGGATTTAGCAAATTATCAGAAAATGTCAACAAGCTGGTCTGACTTTCCACCCTGCTCCTTTTTAGCAGCACCCTGTACCTTTTGTAATCCTAGATCTTTCCTACAATAAGTGCTAATAACTAGCCAGGAGTGAAAGTATACAAAAAAAATTCAACGGTGTACAAAACACTTGACAAAGGAATACATGTATATTAATACCAGCAAAACTGAACATACGCTTAATTTTCAAATAATTACAGACATGTTTGTACCCAATGGCTATATTTGCTCTTGGTAAAGCTAACAGAATAGTGGCCCCATGTTCACAAAACAAGTTGAGCCTGGGCTGGTTTTCACAAAGGATCATTTACAGGATCAGTCTTGGCTGGCCCCGTGTTCACAAAGGATCAATAACAGGATCAGGATCAGTCTTAGCTGGCCCCGTGTCACAAAGGATCATTTACAGGATCAGTCTTGGCTGATCTTCATCTTGTAGCTCAACTGAGCAGAATATCAAAACATATTTTATTTTCGGAATACTTTTCTTCTTGATAACATCACATACCTTTTGTTATTTTTTATTAAAATCTTCATATCACATAGCAAAAGTACCTTGCTACAAGAGTTTTTATAATATATATTTGACCAAAAATTGAAATAGATCCGGACTTTAGTGAACATAATTTTTTAGCCTGATCCTGAAATATCTGGCTCAAATTCATCTTGAACCTGAAAATCAGGTTCAACTTGTTTTGTGAACACTCAGCCTGATGTTCAGGTTCAAGATGAATTTCAGCCAGATATTTCAGGATCCGGCTCAAATACATAAAGTTCACTTAAATTTATTTCAATTTAATTGTTCATTAAATATATATTATTCATAATTATGAACTAGCCTCATTTGCTATCTGATATGAAGATTTAAATCAAAATCTAACCAAAAAGTATGCTACATGTATTTTAAGAAAAGTTTGTAAGAAAATAATATATTTCTGAGATTCCACTTATTTGAGCTAGAAGATCAATTTCAGCTCAGATTGATCTTGATCCTACAGATAATCCAAGGTCGCAATGGCATAGTGGATATGGTGTCCGCCTTGCGACCGGGATGTCCCGGGTTCGATCCCCACTCAGGGAGCAAGCTCAGGATCTTTACAAAGACACCAAGTACTGGTTCTTACCAGAAAACGGTTTCGAGAATGTCTCCATAAAAAGGCATAAGCCTAAGGCTTTCAATGCAATGAAGCTAAAAATAAATAGGTTTAAACTTAACGAATCCATGAACAGTGGTTTAATGCAAGAGATTTAGCCACTCGGGTGCATACCTGGGCTCTATGTAGACAAAGTCCCCGACGTGATACACCTGGTCATTGTACTTGAGACTGTTCTCATCATCTCCCTTGAAAAACAGAAAATACCACAGGTCTGAAAATATTTTCTAAACTAGAACTCCGCGAGTTGGATGTGTCGCCTCACGGGGCATAACTCAATTATGCCAAAACCAAACTTAACTTATTGTGCCTACTAACACTTCCCTCAAGTTTCATAACGATTGCATACCAAATTCTCAAGTTATTATCTACACAAACTGAAGGGGATGCCAGCGCCATGGCTGCCGACAACAACGCCGCCGTCGCCATCAGTAACCACTATATGTCGCCCCTTCAGGCGACACAAAAACTACACAACTTCCATACAATTTTTCCGCAACAATATGGGCTGTGATAAGTGTTGTTTTTCAGCCGTTGGGTCATTGGTGGAAGGGGCCATTGGACGGGGAACAAACGATGTCGAACAGGAAATAACGCAAATTTAGACATGCATGAAAACAATGATTTTACCGAGATTTATTTCAAATAATTTAAATAGCTTAAAGCTTTTTCTCTCAGTTTTACCTTGAAAATACTGATAATCTTGTTCAGTTCCTTATAGTGCAACCACTTAAGACATGGGGGGGGGGGGGTGCATAATTCAAGTCAGATATGAGCAATTATACCAAACTTAACTTTTTATGCCTACTTACACTTCCCTTAAGTTTCATAATGATTGCACAACTTCTGCACAAACTTATAGTGCAACCACTTAAGACATCGGGGGGGAATGCAAGAATGCAAACTTGCTAACATTTGCTTTAAGTGACCAGGCATCATTTAAGGACACCAAAGAAGAAAACAATTTTACTTATAAGCTTCTTCACAGAGAAATAATTTTTTTTTTTAACTAACAAAGCAGTGATTGTTAAATTATTATATTGTGCAACAACCAAGTTTGTCACACATTGCAAACATCTAAAACACCTCTTTTTTCATACTTCAATAAGTATGTGTTAACTTTAATAGAATAATTGATCATTGGTTTACAGTTCAGTATGGGTATATAGGATCACAACATTTTTTATTTGATTAATATATTAACCCAAAATATGAATATACATGTGCTTTATTTTAATTTTCTAACTTTCCAGCAATAACAATATAATTCCTATCTCCATAACACAACAAAAGCTAGATCTTTCAATAACTATGGATATTTCGCGAATTTGAGTAATTTTGAAATGCCCCTTTTTCACTCCCAAAATTTTGCAAGCCTCGACAGAACAAAACTCAAAATTCGATCCCTGCATACTAACCTGAGATTGGGAGACCTCTGTGTTGATTTCAGGCTCCGCTGGCTTGATGGAGTCCTCGTGTTGTTCTGCAACATTCTTGGCGTATTTCTCCGACTACAAGACATAAAATTTTAGTGTAATCTAGGCAACGTGGGTCCGTATTCACCAACCCATTCTTAGACTTAAGAATAAAGAACGGACTTGAGACTCAAGAAAAATACATTGCGTTTGCAAATGTACTAGATTCTAAATAAAGAATGCTGTAAGAATGCTGTAATTAGAGACGAAAAATACAATGATTCAAATTTACAGTGCTTTTAGAACATAACAGTTTCAAGAATATTCTTTATTCTTAGACTTGGTGGTTGAATACCAAAATTCTTAAGTAAATTCCCATACAATTCCCCTCATTTTCCCCTGACGGGAATTTGTTGTAAACGCAGGCCTAAATTGCCAGATTACCCCTAGTCTACAATAGTTGCATAGTAATGAGAATGTATAGAACAAGAGCTACCACTAAAGGTGATTAATACCCCCACCTAACAGACCAACACGTGTGATTCTTATATAGGTAGCCACAATGTTTTCAAATAGTGGGGGTATAAATATACATCAACCAATCCCCCAATCCCCCATTGTAGCCATTTTATACTACATATAACATTTTTTAAGAATATATTTTTTCTATTTTGGTCAAATGCCTGCATTTTTTCAAACAATAAAATTCCCAGATTTTTCAAACATTTAAATTGCACGATTTTTTCAAACATTAGAATTCCCTGATTTTTTCAAACATTCAAATTCCCAGATTTTTTCAAACATTCAAATTGCACGATTTTTTCAAACATTAGAATTCCCTGATTTTTTCAAACATTCAAATTCCCAGTTTTCCCTGCAGTGAAATCCCCCACCACTATTTTTCAGAGTTATTGGATATCCTGGCAAGGGCTTCAAAAATCATTGACAGTAAAACAAACTATCGTAATTACCCTAAGTATTGGGACACCTAATTTTTTTTCTTGTCCCAATATTTAGAGACACATGAAATAATTCATAAAATTGTGTCCCAAAATTCAGGGAAATATATTATACAGTCTATTTTGCATATACCTACGTATTGTACCAGTTAATACAGTTTTTCCTTGGCATATCAATCACTTAAATACTTTAAGATATTACAATATTTAATTATAAACAATTAGAAGGAAAGTTTGTTAGTAGCTGATTATAAGATCGATCAATGGGGACTTAATGGTAATTAATTGAGAAGCGTAAGTAAGATCATCGATCAATGGGGACTTAATGGTAATTAATTGAGAAGCGTAAGTAAGAAGATCATGCTCCACTAGACTACACAGTTTGCACCATGTCTCAATAAAACGGGCCCCTTATGATGTCAATTCTTGATACTGCAATAAACCGTGTCACAAGTTGCTAATCAACTGGTGTATTAACGGGGTATGGGATGTGCATACAGGAACAACTTAAAGTTATATTTTGGTGTCACAATATTTAGGGACACCAAACAATTCAACTGTCAAATGTGTCCTAATATTTAGGGACACCAAACAATTCAACTGTCAAATGTGTCCCAATACGTAGGGACGCAAAAAATAGCCTTTTTTTTCAAAAATAACAGGTGGCCAAATATTTAGGGACGCACAAAATAGTCTTTTTTTTCAAAAATAACAGGTGTCCCAATATTTAGGGACACCAAACAATTCAACTGTCAAATGTGTCCCAATATTAAGGCACTTGAAAAATATTTATTCTTTCAAAAATTACGGGTGTCCCAATATTTAGGGTGACCCAATACTTAGGGTAATTACGGTACTTAGTACATACGAAGTAAAAAACAGACGTTTTGAACCTCAATGGTTATTGTCAGGTGTTTCTGAACAACATATATAATATAGCAAAATAAAAACTAGATGCGTCACAGACACGGATGCCCCCAAGGCACAAGTTTTGGCACAGACAAACGGCGTGTCGCCAACAATAATTTTTGCTTCAACAAATGTATTTGGTAGCAGCCGAAATTCCTTCCTTTACTATCACCTACACGTTAAGGTTCTCTAGATGTAAAAATCTGAGCAAAATCTGCCAAGCAGTGAAAAAGAAGTTGAGTTCACACAATTTTGGAAAGTTCATATTCTATAGTGCAAACAAAGGGCCATTATTCTGCCAAAATTGGTCACAGCCAAAATGTCTTTCTTTACAATCACCTACACGTTAAGGCTCTTCAGCTGTGAAAGTTTCAGCAGGTGAAGAATTGTCCACAAGTGCAATGCTTAATGCCTCCCACATTGTGGTGGCATAATATAAAGATTATGAACTACAAACCTAACCAACAGAAATCAACAAAACACTAAGTCTCAAACCTCAATGATGGTGGTCAGATGTTTCTCTGTATAACTCAGTGCGGGAGTAAGGAGCACTTCCCCATTCTTGCAAATCTCATCCCGGCGCTTAATGAAGAACATCTGCATCTCGACGGCATCTTCGTACAGCTGAAACAGGGAAATGACACAAGATTTTATATTGAATGTTACTTGATTGTAAGGCAAGGATTTTTATCAAAATCAACCTAACATGACGATTTTTATAAATGATAATTATCATCTGCATCACAACAGTATCTCCGTACAGCTGCATCACAACAGTATCTCCGTACAGCTGAAACAGGTAAGAACAACAGTATCTCCGTACAGCTGAAACAGGTAAGAACATCACAACAGTATCTCCGTACAGCTGCATCACAACAGTATCTCCGTACAGCTGAAACAGGTACGAACAACAGTATCTCCGTACAGCTGAAACAGGTAAGAACATCACAACAGTATCTCCGTACAGCTGCATCACAACAGTATCTCCATACAGCTGAAACAGGTAAGAACAACAGTATCTCCGTACAGCTGAAACAGGTAAGAACATCAAAACAGTATCTCCGTACAGCTGCATCACAACAGTATCTCCGTACAGCTGAAACAGGTAAGAACAACTCGAAATAAGATTTACATATGAGACGTGTTGTGGGAAAACCGGGCTTAATGCATGAGCGTAAAGTGTCATCCTGGATCAGCCTGTGCGGACTGCAAATCCGAGAGGACACTTTCCGATTTTATGGTATTTCTGTTTTAAGGAAGTCTCTTCTAAACATAAATCCACTGTAGGCGTAAAGTGTTGTCCCGGAATAGCCTGTGCGGTCTGCACAGGCTGGTCTGGGATGACACTTAACGCATGTGCATTAAGCCAGGTTTTCCCACGACACACCTCATATGAACTGATTAGACTATTACAAGGCATATTGCTGGTATTTCCTGTCCCCATTACAATCTTCATACAATTTTTTGATGATTTATGGTGTTAGCAACCGAACATTTCCAAATCAAAGAGCTCTTTTATATTCATTTTTTTAAACAATATTCGAGGACGTTAATATCTCAATTCTAATGGAAACCAACCCCTCCCCCGTCTCGACAACTGAAACACATCAATGGAGAAAAACAGTGATTACTTTTTACCAAATATAAATAATTATATATAAATTGTACACTTTTCCCCAATTTCTCCCAAGACTAATAATATCCACAATTTGATTATTAACATACATGTACACATTAAAAAAGAAAGATACATATAATTAACTGGATAATGCACCCGTTCCGCGCAGGTCGCCGCGGTGTAATGGAATCCTTGCAATTGGGGTGTAATTAGTTCAAATGAACGTTCAAATAATCTTTCTCAAAAGACACCAAGTACTGGTTCTACCCAGGAAACAGACTCGAAAGTGTCTCAATAAGCCTATTGCTTCAACACAAACAAGCTTAAATAAATACGTTTAAAATAAGTTTGAACTTCCTGGCGTCAGGTTTAGGAAATTTTGCTCATAATATTTGGAAGTTTGGAAGTTTTGACAGTATGTGCATTGCACGACACATGTACATTACAATTTTCACAGCACATATCCCTTCTTTATAGCCATTGTTTTCCTTCAGTCATGTTTTCTCTCCATGTAGTTTGTTTTTTCCAGACATACTGTAAACCGTTTAAACTAGTTCAGAGTATTCCCACCTGAGAGTCAGAGCGGCTGTGGGCGCGAGCTCTCTCAAACACCTTGAAAATGTCCTCCTGGAATCGGTCCATACGCCGGTAACGACCCTGGAAACAAACGTAAAAAGGTTACTGGCTGATTTCACACTAGAACTCCATGAGTGGGATGTGTCGCCTGACCACACTAACTCAAGTATGATTAGAGCAATAACCCCTCCCACCCCACATGCAATCCCATGCGAGGTGTCAATATAATGTATCTATGTATTAAGTTTCATTAAAATACCTCAATGCGTTTTAAAGTTATTGAGCGGAAACCGTTTTTCTATTTTTAGTAACAGTGACCTTGACCTTGACCCCACCCACCCCATATGCAATCCCAATCAAGGTCTCGATATAATGTTTTAGCCAAATATGAAACTTCTTGGCTTTGTGGTTTCAGAGAATTTTTTAATCATTTTGCCATTTACGTCTATATAAACCATGTGACCACCCGGATGTGGCCAGTTTTTACCCCCAGGGGTATCATTTGAACAATCTTTGTAGAGGACCACTATACAATGTCACATACCAAATATGAAACCTCTAGGCCTTGCATTTTCAGAGAAGATTTTTGAAGTCATTTTGCTATATAAGTCTATATAAACCATGTGACCCCCGGGGCCTGGCCAGTTTTGACCCCAGAGGCATAATTTGAACAATCTTTGTAGAGGACCACTAGAGAATGTCAGATATCAAATATGACAGCTCCAAGCCTTGTGGTTTCAGAGAGATTTTTCAAGTTTTCAGTTTTTAAATCTATTTTTAGCTCTGGTGACCTACATATGCAGCGGACCGAAATGATTTGAACAACTTTGAAAGAGGGCCACCCAAGGATCATTCCTGTGAAGTTTCGTGAAAATCTGCCAAGCGGTTTAGGAGGAGATGTCGATTATATGAAATGTTGTCGCACGACGCACGACAGACAAAAGGTGATCACAAAAGCTCACCATGAGCAGCTTTGAAAGAGGGTCACCCAAGGATCATTCCTGTGAAGTTTCGTGAAAATCTGAAAAGCGGTTTAGGAGGAGATGTCGATTATATAAAATGTTGTCGCACGACGCAACACAGACAAAAGGTGATCACAAAAGCTCACCATGAGCACGTTGTGCTCAGGTGAGCTAAAAAGTTATTGTCTGCACAAACATAGGGGGATACAGCCGCCAAAAGTAACCCCTATTGGTCGTGTTTTCAGGCAACACAACATCTTACAGCAAGGTATTTAAAAGTACCGGTCCATACGCCCATAACAACCCTGGAAACGGATGTGACAATGTTACCACTTTCTTTCCCATTTTTCATGCACACTGGTCAGTTAATTATTCAGGTTTGTGTGTCAACACAAACCATAACATAAAAATATGCGACAAAATTATTTTCAGGTATCTGGATGAAAAGAGTAAATGGAAAATCATCAAAATCACTTTGCCACAATTACAGAAAAATCAACAAAATCCCAACTGATACAATTACTGGAAAACCATCTAAAACACTACAGTGAGTCTGCCACTGCCACAAAAGTGAACGTAAAATCTTACCCGGTCCAGATTCCTCTTGATCTTGTCAAACGTCAACGGTTTCCTGAAATTTTAAACAGCTGTTTAACAAACTATTCCTCAAAACAAGTCGCTGTGTTTGATAATCACAGATGCCCTGAGTTGGTGCTGGACAGCCAATTTGAATTATTTAAGTCCAACTTAGGTCAAGGTCAAGGTGAGGTTGGGTGATATGGGTGGATTAGGAATGGTCATAAGCAACAATTGTGCAAGTGTTGTAGTAAGCAGTTTTGGAGATAGACGAAATGGTAAATCTAGTTAACCAAGAAATAGACCATTTGAATTATTACAAGTCCAAATTAGGTCTTGGCCAAGGTCCAATTTAGGTTGGGTGGTATGCATGGATTAGGAATGGTCATAAGCAACAAATGTGTAAGTATCCAAGTGTTGTAGTAAGCGGTGATGGTGCTAGACGAAACAGTAAAATCTAGTTAACCTCGTACAGACGGAATCGGGGATGGACAGACCAATCACTCTATGCCTCCCGCATCAATATATGCAGGGGGTATACAAATACGAAGAAGTATTCAGCCTTTTTATCCCATCATCAGACTGGCATTGAGAAAACAACACCCTGTGTGATAAACTGAGCTGTTATTACCACACTGTGAAATGAAGCAAACGCACTCAGTATAATGGTCATTTTGTATTTTTTCGTGTTATTTAGTATTTTTCTTTTGTTAATTTTTAACATAAAAACAGAAAATGACGTAATAATTAGAGTACTAGGTAAGTATGGATTAAAAGGTGAAAAAGCTCATGAGAGCTAATGTTGTTTTGTTCTGTCTAAAAGACTTGAAGAAGTAAATCTTATCTTATAACATGCAATGAGGGAATATTATATTCAACTGGACTGCTTACATAAACTGAAATGTAGTTTCCTACAATATTTAGAGCCTGTTTATTAACGTATATTCAAAAATAACACGTATTCATCCTTTGGATCTATCACTGAAATTTAAATTCAGATAACATGCACTGAACAAATACCACTTTGAACTAAAAGGCTAACATACACTGAATTTGGGTCGGTCCCAGAATCCCGGTCCGGCAGCTCAGCGAACGAGTCCGAGTAGCAACGTCCCTCCTCGTCTTGGCTGTTGTATGTGGCGATAAATAGATTGGTCATCATCTCCTGCACGCTGGCGCGCACGTCGGGAACCTCGTTGGAGAAGTCATCACGCAGCTCGGCCTTCTTCTCGAGGCAGACGCACTGTAGGGTGAGGGCGTCCTGCAACAACACATTGAATGTACTTTATTAAACATTACGTTTATGCAACAAATATTTATATAATGAAATAAATTAACATTTTAACTATTAGCAATTAGTAAAGAAACGTTGACTGACATCAATTTATGTTTTCCATTTTACTCAGTAATTGTTTCTTTTGTTTATCTTTGAAAAAGAAGGCAAAAATGATGGGATAAATAGAATACTAGTAAAGGCCAAAAAAACAGTGTTTCGGAATACCGGACCCTCCCTAGCAAAAACAATCTGACCCTAAAGTTTTTAGCCACGATTGTTTTCCGTGAAATCCGTATTTGTCAGATTTTAATGTTCAATGTTTTTAAAAAAAAAAAAAAAGGTAAAAAAACCCCACTACATCCCGACTCTACCTAACTTTTTTAGACTGTTGCCCAAAACACCAAATGTATTTTATTTTGGCCTAGTGTAAATTGAAGCCAAGGCTCATAATGCAGATATTCTATCCCTCACTACATCTAATCTTTATCCAACACTAACTTATTATCAATCTATAGTGCAGATATTCTATCCCTCACTACATCTAATCTTTATCCAACACTAACTTATTATCAATCTATAGTGCAGATATTCTATCAATCACTACATCTAATCTTTATCCAACACTAACTAATTATCAAACTATAGGTTCACCTAACTTGCAAGCACTTCACAAGTTCATTCAATTTTCAAATAAAATAGATTTAAGAAACAATTTTCGATTGACCTTGTTTATCGGCCAATAAACAATGATTTGGAGTTCCGACGCGTAGGAATTAAACCACAAGGGCGTTAGCCAGAGTTGTTTAACAGCCACACAACAGAAAGACAAAGAGTTGTTTATTGACTGATAAAAATGGATAATGCAAAAATTATTTCGATTCTAACATGTTTTGACATATATTTTTGCAATAGTAATTGGAACTACTATTTACTATGATCTGCTCCGAATCGGAACTTTGTTTTGGGTTGTTTACTGGGTAGTTTAACAACAACTCGAATTGTCACATGAGTGACGGATATACTGCCACAATATGGCCTTGTCACAAAACTATGGCATCCATTCGAAAGAAATGGACAGAGAGAGAATGCTTTAATTTGTTAATGGTCAACAGTGTAATTGGAAAAGTTAATTTCAATAGGAGCCATAACTCTGTCAACATTTAGTGGTTTGTAACCAAAGTTGAACTTGACCTGTATTTTATGATGTTACACCTATGTACCAAAAATAATTTAAAGTGAAGCCTTTCATGAGTTATTGTCCATGTTTTTCGGGAATTTAAGTCAAAAAGGGGGGCCATAACTGTGTCAGAATTTAGTGGTTTGTAACCATACTTGAACTTGAACTGTATTTTATGACGCTACACATGTGTACCAATAATTATTTAAATATGTCAAGCCATTGTTGAGTTATCGTCTGGAAACCATGTTTTTACGGAATGTACGTCAAATAAAGGGACATAACTCTGTCAAAATTTAGTGGTTTGTAACCTAAGTCGAACTTGACCCGTATTTTATGATGCTACACATGTATACCAAAAATTATTTGAATATGTCAAGCCATTCTTGAGTTATCGTCCGCAAATCATGTGTTTAGGGAATTTTAAGTTGAAAAAGGGCCATAACTCTGTCAAAATTTAGTGGTTTGTAACCAACATCAAACTTGACCTGTATTCTGTTATACAAGTGTACCAAAAATTATTTGAATATGTCGAGCCTTTCTTGAGTTATCTTACGGAAACCATGTTTTTAGGGAACTTTAAGTCGAAAGGGGCCATAACTCTGTCAAAATTTATTGGTTTGTAACCAACATCGAACTTGACCTGTATTCTATGATGTTACACATGTGTACCAAAAATTATTTGAATATGTCAAGCCTTTCTCGAGTTATCATCCGGAAACCAAAAACCAACTGACCGACGGACCTACAAGCTCACTCCTATATACCGCCCCTAAACTTCGTTTGTGGGGGTTTAATAATTTTATTCTTTGTCTATACAAAAATAGCGAGTATCATGTAAGAATAACCATTAAACACATGAAAACAAAATTCAAATCAATAATCTGCACTGATCACCCACAAACAAACCAACCTTATAGATGAGCGAGTCGGGCTCATTGTACTTGCAGGCGTTATCGAACATCTGCACAAAGTCTGCAACCATGTCCTCGATAGAGTCGTATTTCTTCTGCAGCATCTTGGAAGATATCGTGGACATGTCCATCGGCCGCTTGATTACCTCATAGTAGTCTGGGTAGTCCTGGAACATATAGGAGAAGTATGAAGGAGGAGTATATTGGAGTATATAGGAGGAGTGTATAGAGGGGTATATTGGAGTAAATAGGAGTATGTTGGATGAGTATATAGGAGGATATCATGGACATGTCCACAAGTCTCTTGATTACCTCGTAGTAATCAGGGTAGTCCTAAAACATACAGAAGGATTGTATAGGCATAGTATATTGGAGTATATAGGAGGAGGATACAGGAGAATATCGTGGATTAACATATAGGAGGAATATATAGTAGGAATATGTGTTGGAGGAGTGTTTAGGAGGAATATATAGGGGGGAAATATAGGAGGAATATATACCTAGGAATAACATATAGGGGGAATGTATAGGAGAAATAAAGGAGGAATAAAGGAGTGTATAGGTGAAATTTATAGGAAGGAGATCTCAACTAGGCTTTGAGTGTAGTTAAGGCTTTGAGAGTTTAGACAATGCTTTAAGATAGTGTAGTTAAGACTTTGGGTGTTTAGACAATCCTTTGAGATAGTGTAGTTAAGGCTTTGGGAGTATAGACAATGCTTTGAGATAGTGTAGTTAAGGCTTTGAGAGTAGAGACAATGCTTTGAGATAGTGTAGTTAAGGCTTTGGGAGTTTATACAATACTTTGAGATAGTGTAGTTAAGACTTTGAGAGTTTAGACAATGCTTTGAGATAGTGTACCAATGGTTTTGAATAATAGTCAAGAGTAGTCCTCCAAGGACTCTGTTTATATTCTAAGCAGCATGTGACATGGCATACATAGTCACAATAAATTTCTTCACCACAACACTTACAGCCTTAGCGGGGACCTTCATGAAGGGGCTTGATAGGGTCCTTCCCCGGACGTCCTGGTAGTCCCGGATAGACTCATACAGGTCCTGAAGCCGCGCCGCAAGGCTTGTGGGAGTTGGACCCTTCCGGGTTTTCCTGAAATGTTTAATCGATTTACAAATTTAGGGGTATGATTTCACAGTCACTATTTCAGCACTATTTCACTTCTTCAAAGAGTGTAACTATAACATGCATTCTTAAACAAAATTCTGTTTGGCTACATATTTATCTTCATAAAAACCTACAGAATAATCAAATTATGATTAGCAGTCATAAAAAATTAAGTTTGGAAAATTTGGCTCAAAAAAAAATCAGCCTTGGTGAACCCTGTAAACATAAAGGAACATAAACTAGTGCCCAAAACAGTAAGATCTGATTATCAACTTACAACCTGCTGCCTGCACGCTAATTTAGACCCCTTCATATGACCTTGAGGGCTTCCTTGAGGGCCTAGGCACCTTTCCATACCTCAGAACAATATATAATATATACTTTATCCTCTACCTTAGAACAATATATGATTTAAACCTCATCCTTTACCTCAGAACAATATATAGTATATACTTTATCCTCTACCTTAGAACAATATATGATTTAAACCTCATCCTTTACCTCAGAACAATATATGATTAAGACCTCATCCTCTACCTCAGAACAATATATGATTTAGACCTCATCCTCTACCTCAGAACAATATATGATTTAGACCTCATCCTCTACCTTAGAACAATATATGATTTAGACCTCATCCTCTACCTCAGAACAATATATGATTTAGACCTCATCCTCTACCTCGGAACAATATATGATTTAGACCTCATCCTGTAATGCAGAACAATATATGATTTAGACATCATCCTCTACCTCAGAACAATATATTATTTAGACATCATCCTCTACCTCAGAACAATATATGATTTAGACCTCATCCTCTACCTCAGAACAATTTATGATTTAGACCTCATCCTCTACCTCAGAACAATATATGATTTACCGGTAGACCTCATCCTTTACCTCAGAACAATATATGATTTAGACCTCATCCTCTACCTCAGATCAATATATGATTTACCGGTAGACCTCATCCTCTATCTCAGAACAATATATGATTTACCGGTAGACCTCATCCTCTACCTCAGAACAATATATGATTAAGACCTCATACTCTACCTCAGAACAATATATGATTTAGACCTCATCCTCTACCTCAGAACAATATATGATTTACCGGTAGACCTCATACTCTACCTCAGAACAATATATGATTTAGACCTCATCCTCTACCTCAGATCAATATATGATTTACCGGTAGACCTCATCCTCTACCTCAGAATAATATATGATTTAGACCTCATCCTCTACTGCAGAACAATATACACTTTACCTGTAGACCTCATCCTCTACCTCAGGACAATATATGATTTAGACCTCATCCTCTTCCTCAGGACAATATATGATTTAGACCTCATCCTCTACCTCAGAAAAAAACAACATTAAACTTACGACTTGCTGCCCTTGGGTGTGCCTGCGTGTTGGTTAAGAATCCTCCACTTGGCCTTGAGGGCTTTCTCAAGGGTCTGGGCGTCTGAGTAGACCTGGGATCCCTCCTCGTTGTAGTGGCGTGCATTCTTGAACATCAGGTCGAAGTCTGACATCAGGTTGTACTCCGATGGGTACTGCAGTGTGTGAAGAGAAGAAAATGTGAATTTGATACGTAAAACCTCTGGTTTTGTTTGTTGTTTTGTTTGGATTTTTCGCCGTCTTTAACAGTATTATAGTCATATCACGGCGGTCAGTTAACCTACTCACACTTTTCCTGGGCAAGCTTAGCCGATCTAAGTGGTTTACCAGTACTAAGTGCACATACCTATGCCAGTCACTGACAACTGCCCTACTTGAATCAGAGGCAGGGGGAGAATGGCAGTAGAAATAATTTCATGACCATTCCCCACACAAGTTATGTGGCCGGGCTGGGGCTCAAACTTACAATTCCCAGATGTTCAGTCCAGCACTCTAACAACTGAGCTAGCCGAGCCCGGAATAAAACCTCTGGATTAACCAAACTATTAGAAAATGTCGAAGAAGTTGACTGTCTTCCCCCCTGCTCCTTTTGAGCATCACCTTCATCCTTTTCTGACCTAGATCTTTTGAGCATCACCCTCATCCTTTTGTGACCTAGATCTTTTGAGCATCACCCTCATCCTTTTCTGACCTAGATCTTTTGAGCATCCACCTCATCCTTTTGTGACCTACATCTTTTAGGCATCACCCTCATCCTTTTCTGACCTAGATCTTTTGAGCATCACCTTCATCCTTTTCTGACCTAAATCTTTTGAGCATCCACCTCATCCTTTTGTGACCTAGATCTTTTAGGCATCACCCTCATCCTTTTGTGACCTAGATGTTTTGAGCATCACCCTCATCCTTTTGTGACCTAGATGTTTTGAGCATCACCCTCATCCTTTTTCTGACCTAGATCTTTTGAGCATCACCCTCATCCTTTTCTGACCTAGATCTTTTGAGCATCACCCTCATCCTTTTCTGACCTAGATCTTTTGAGCATCACCCTCATCCTTTTTCTGACCTAGATCTTTTCCTAGGGTAATGCTAACATAGTGATTGACTAATTTCTCAAAAATCCCTAAAACATAGGAAATTCAGTTCATAGATCATCACAAGATTTGAACGTTTACTGATAAAAAAACATTAATTTATAGCAAAACATAACATTTGATGAAAATTCAGTTGTAAATCATCACACTACTTACATGTTTATGCATGAAAACCATTAAAATACATTAAGATCAGTGATTTTTTTTCAAAATTTACTATCTGCCTGTGCCCATGAAATGGGAAACTTCAGCACAAATTTTAAAATAGGGAAAGTTTTAAAAAGTTTAATTTTCATGAAATGTGTGGTCATTGTGCAATTTTAATGATTAATATATTCAAATGTTTCATCTTCTGATATCTTTTTGACAATGGTGCCTTTTCCAATTACCTTTCAATAATTGTGTTGTTATTTTTATTTATGCACCCACCTGTAAAATACTAATTACTATAGGGAATATAATTGACAATTTTGGGGAAAAATAGAGGATATTTTGTCAGGGGAAACTGCCGTTAAATGGCACTAAAATAAGCAAAAATCACTGATTAATATAGAACATTTGATAAACTTGCCTTGTTGCCTTCAATCTTTAAAATAAAAGGGTCATAAAACTGACTCGAGCTTGTCTTAATAATCAACCTCAATACAATGGTTTCAACAATTTTTTTTTAAACTTGCCTTGTTGTCTTTAATCTTTGCCTTGATAGTGCTTAGTTTCAATAGGGTAAATATACTAGAAGGTGTTGCAATAAGCCTCTGGCATTAAACAAATTGGTATTAAACAAGAGCTACGTTGGGACAGCATGCTTGACTATTCATACCCCTTTGTCAGAGTTATGGGCCTTGGTCAGTGATCTTACATAATGACCCCGAAGACATGATGTGTGAAGTTTTAATTGAGTATCTGTAGTAGATATAGAGATATGAAGTTGTTGCACGCAAACTTTAGCCGGTAGTTCAAAAGGGGCCTAATTCTGCTAAATTGCAAGTCACAGCTAGGGGCCTAGGATAGTGACCTCACTTAATGACCCCGAAGACATAAGTGAAGTTTCAATTGAATATCTGTAGTAGTTACAGAGATATGGAGTTGTTGCAAGCAACAACAAGACCAAAATTAAAATTAACTTTGTTTGCCATTGCCTACCAACCCGACGAAAAGGTCCCTACTCAATACTTTTTTCTTTGTTTAATCAAACCAGTTTTTTTCCAAATATTCTTTTTTTTCTTTGGGTTAAATAAAAGCTCGCTCTTCTTTCATTTCGTTCTTTTTCCATTGGGTTAATAAATTAACTGTATCCGCTAAACCCGTGCTTATTATAGGCCATATTAAAATGCAATTCTAATAATGTTTTATCAAACTTGTGAAAACAACAGGCAGTTTGTAAGCATTCATTGTCAAATTAAAGATGATTGCTAGCAGGCTCTCGTTATATCAACAGAATCTTGTTTATATTATTAAAAGCAATGTCTGTGTTATGCTATATTTTGACGCTAAATGGATCATTCATAAATTTAAAAAAAACAAGCCTACCTACCTACCAGTTACCAGCAACTTTGGGTAGGAAATGGCAAACAAACAATTTATTAAGGTTGGCTTAACTAGGGCATTACGCCAATGCCGACAAACGGTAAGTAGTATAGCTCAGACTATTCATTGAATTCTCGTGCTAAAAATTGTTTCACTTGCCTTGTTTCCTTTAATCTTTCCCTCGATGGTACTGAGGTCAATGGGGTCGGTGATGACCTTGTAGTAGTCTGGGTAGTCCTTCTTGGATGGCAGGTACATGAATATCTGGCGCAGCAGGCGACCCGTGTTGTCCTGGAAAATTACAAACACATACACTTTACTTGGTTAGATCAGTTACCCTAACCATAAGCCTAGTGACAAATCGAATGTATGACAGTCTGGCCACTGAAAGTCAAGAAACAAATTCCCTGACTTAAAAAAATATGATCTTCCCTTATATTGTCAGGTTACCACAATTAGTACAAAGTGGCTACAATGCATTTAAATATCACTTTATTTCTTCTTTTTTTCATTCCTTTGTAGTAGCATTCCCTGATTTTTTTTCTAATTTGCAAATCTCATGATTTTTCCCTGAGTAATGTTTTTTACACATTTTTCCCCTCATTTTTATTGTATAAGAGCATTTTCCAATTTTTTTATTTAAAAGAGCATGCCATTAAATACTCTCTTGACTTATCTATAGCAAAAAAATGGGACTTTATTTCTCAACAATTGGCAAATAGCATACTTTACAGGCAATACAACTACTTTTCTAGAAAACCTTTTTTTTTTATTATGAAGACTTTTACAATACTTACAGCGCAATCATGTACAGACATACAGGGCGGTTTTTTTAGCAGCTTGTCTATATCAGATACAAATAGTTTCACCCTCGAACCCCGATGCGTCTTTTTCAAAGACACCCATTATTTTGAAGACGTCTTCATACATGTACTTACAGCGTAATCATGCACAGACTTATACAGGGACGCTTTCTCAGCAGCTCGTCTACATTTATATATCAGATACAATAAGTTTCACCCTGAAACCTTTATGTGTCTTTTTCAAAGAAACCGATTATTTTGAAGACTTCTTCAATACTTACAGCATAATCATGCACCGACTTATACAGGGACCACAGACGCTTTCTCAACAGCTCGTCTGCGTCAAACACCTTCTTCTGAAGGCCCCGTTTCTTGTCCGCGTCGCTCGGAGTCAAACTTTTCTTCTTCTTCGTGGAGGAGTCATCATCACAACTCTTCTAAAATTACAAAATTGTAGAAAATGAAATAAAATAATATGCCTTAAGCAGCTGTATCCCCAAGTTGTTCTTTATTGTGCAATTTTATCAGTCACTAAAATATTGTTTCATTTGTAGCAACCAGCTCTGGGAACTATATACAGATCTCTTTATTTGTAAAATTCTCAAATAAACGATTAAATAGGACCATTATGCTGCTGTTTTTACTGGGGGTAAATCAACTCTCAAATATAAAACATTGTTCAAAGTTAAGCTTTAAATATGACGCTTCAATAAGTATTGACAAGTGAAAGCTATTTTCTGTATTTAAACAACATTTTTTAGTTAATTACTTATTTTAACATGTCACCTGCAGGGTTTTCTATAGACAAACAACAAAATTCACAGTTGTTAAAACTACCAATAAACAACCTGAAAAAATAGTTCCAAAACTGTAAAATATAGTTTGCATTGTAATAGCAGAAAATGTTGGTGAGGTCTCGTTAGAATCTAGTTAATGTTTGCATTATCATTGTTTATCAGCTAATAAACACAAATTTGTCATTCTGATGACCTCGTGGTTTAATTCATATGCATCATAACTCCAAATTGTTGTTTATTAACCGATAAACAACTCTAAATCAAAAATAATTTCTTAATAAATTTAATGTTTCATTTTTAAAATTTAATTTTAACAAACTTACTTTTTTAAAGCACACAAAATATCAAAGTATTTTTGTTTGACTATAGGTAGTAATCAACATTAAAATGGTTATTAAAGCAACACTTAACGTCAACAGATATTGCGAAGCTGTAGCGTGAAACTGCAGTATCTGCTTAACATTTTTATATCAGATATATAGGATCTGACACGACTTGTCATTTCATACAATATTTTATTAAACAAGTTCAGGAATTTTGTTAGTAAGCGAGCCTTTGTCGAGCTTACAAACGAATTTCCTGGACCAGTTTAATAAAATATGGTATGAAATGACGAGTGCCAGATCTTTTTTATCACATGCTTTTAAACGAAAAAATACCGTCTAATTTTACGAAAACATGTTCATAAATCCTAAAAGTTAAGTATTGGCATGACGTCATTTCATGTTGACGACGTCATTTCACCAAAATAACGTCATGCGATTGGTCAGACAAAGAAATATGTAGCAAATGAAAACGCTCAAAATGTTATCTTACACATGTGTAAGATAGCAATATTCGTAAAGGTTGTATTACACGGGAAACAAGGTATAGCATGTGATAAACAATAGTTTCACGCTTAACCATCAAAGATTTGTTAGCTTAAGTTAGTAGGTGTTATTTGGACAGTCTGCAAGCCATGACACCACAATAGAGATATGTTTACAAATTACAAATGAGGCATGTCGTGGGAACCCCAGCTTAGTGCATGTGCATAAAGTGTCTTTCCCGAATGGCCTGTGCAGTCCATGTATGTGCATTAAGCTTGGTTTTCCCATGACACACCTCAAACGTTTGTTGTTTTGTTTTTGTTTTTATTCAATTTTAGAGCTTCATTTAATTTCACTCAGCACACGATCATGCTATTTATCAGTTAAATTACAAAATAAGAAATCCAATTGATAAATTTCAGTTTTTAAACCAATTTCAATACAACATTTTAAACGTTCAGTTGAATAACAGGTGTGAGCTGCTTTAAAATAAAACACCGAAAATTAGGTTGGAAAGTTTATGTTAGTGTTTCACTGAAATGGACACAATGTTTGTAATTTTAGAGTCAGAAAACGTATTACCTGCTTCGATGTGGTACCAAGTAACATTCAATAAATATTGCTAATATTCACCATCACACATGATATTACAATGTTAACATTAACCACTACACATGATATTACACTGTTATCATTTAACACTACACATAATATCACACTGTTAACATTCATCACTACGCCTGATATTACACTGTTAACATTCATCACTACACCTGATATTAATCTGTCAACATTCAACACTACACCTGATATTACACTAGTATTAACATTCAACAGTACACCTGATACTACACTGTTAACATTCAACACTACACCTGATATTCCACAGTGTACATTCAACATTACACCTGATATTACACTGTTAACACTCAACACTACATTTAATAGTACACTTTAAGCATTCAACACTACAACTAATATTACACTGTTAACATTCAACACTACAACTAATATTACACTGTTAACATTCATCACTACACCTGATATTACACTGTCAATATTCAACACTACACCTGGTATTACACTAATAACATTCAACACTACACCTGATATTACACTGTTAACATTCACTACTACACCTGATATTACACTGTTAACATTCACCACTACACCTGATATTACACTATTAACATTCAACACTACACTTGATATTACACTGTTAACATTCATCACTACACCTGATATTACACTGTTAACATTCACCATCACACCTCATATTCCACTGTTTATATTCACCACTACACCTGATATTATACTGTTTACATTCAACACTACACCTAATATTACACTTTACGAATTCAACACTACACCATATATTACACTGTTAACAGTCAACACTACCCCTGACATTTCACTGTTAACATTCACCACTACACCTGATACTACACTAATAACACTGAATACTGCACCTGATATTACAATGTTAACATTCATCACTAAACCTGATATAACAATGTCAACATTCAACACTACACCTGATATTACACTGTTAACATTCAACACTACACCTGATATTACACTGTCAACATTCAACACCACACCTGATATTACACTGTCAACATTCAACACCTGGTATTACACTGTTAACATTCAACACTACACCTGATATTAAACGGTTAACATTCATCAACGCACCTGATATTACACTGTCAACATTCAACACTACACCTGGTAATACACTGTTAACATTCAACACTACACCTGATATTCAAATTTCTAGCCATTAGCTTACTTGGCATATGGAAGAAAAAAAAACTTATTACAACTGTTAGATAACAAGTATTTCACGATCCCCAGCCAACGCTATACAGTTAGTATTTACTAAGGAGGGTGTTAATACGCAAGACAGACTCCCACACACGGCATCTACAGAGTTAAAGGTTCGAATCTTACATCTGGAGCCAGTGGTGGAGTGCCCTGTCATGCAATAAAGTACAACATGGAAATGATGATTCACACGTCACCTAACCCAATGCTGATTCTAACATGACACGCACAGTTTTTTTTATAGACAACGAACAAAATCACTATTGTTAAACTACCAATAAACAACCCAAATAATTCCTGAACTGTAAAATATAGTTTGCATTGTAATTACAGAAAATGATGATTATAATATCCACCAGTGAGAATGCTCCTTACATTTGAGCTTTGATTAACTTAAAATGTTGACCAATGAGAATGCTTGTTACATTTGAGCTTTGATTAACTTAAAATGTTGACCAATGAGAATGCTTGTTACATTTGAGCTTTTATTAACTTAAAATGTTGACCAATGAGAATGCTTGTTACATTTGAGCTTTGATTAACTTAAAATGTTGACCAATGAGAATGCTCGTTACATTTGAGCTCTGATTTCCATGGGTTGAATGTTATTTTAAGATTAAGACTAAGATTGAACTTCAGAATGTTCATAGTCCTGTAACCAGTACTTGAATAATTATCAAAGACCACTTGAACATAACACCTCATTCCAGAACGTTTCTGTTAGTTTTTGGTCGGGGCGGGACAATGATTTATGGCTATAATAATAATCATAAATTATAAAAGAGGACGACACCAGAAAAGAAATTAGTTTTAGGTTGACACCGTCTTCTGTTTCTTTAATCACTGTCAAAATGTAATGCAACTCAAATACTCCACACAACAATATATTCACAATATCTTTTCATAGGATTAGCAACCACAACAGATTTACAATAATCGAGCATTAATAGAGGGCTATACTAGATTTCATCAGCTATTTTGACAAGTACATTTTCAAAATATTAGGTTCATTTACAAGCAAATTTTCAAAATATTAGGTTCAGTTACAAGCAGATTTTCAATATTATTAGGTTAACTTACAAGCAAATTTCAAATATTAGGTTCATTTACAAGCAAATTTAAAATATTAGGTTCATTTACAAGCAAATTTCAAATATTAGGTTCATTTACAAGCAGATTTTCAATATTATTAGGTTAACTTACAAGCAAATTTCAAATATTAGGTTCATTTACAAGCAAATTTCAAATATTAGGTTCATTTACAAGCAAATTTTCAAAATATTAGGTGAAACTGTCAAAAGTATGGCTTAAGTGGGAAAAAAAAAATGCTTGACCTATCCCGTACCTTGATTTTTGTATAGTTTTTTTTGTGTGTAAATATTACTCTGCCATGAATTTTTTGCCCACAGTCCGTCAGACGTGCACATTTTTAATCACAGAAAAAACAATGAATTTCACATTTTCATTCAATAAACTAACAGTGGAAAACATGCTATTATTAATAGTTAAGAATTTCTAAATCTAATATAGCCCAGAAACAACTCATTTCTCAGACAAACAATGAAATTATTAGGCAACAAATTGTCAAGACCAAGCTCAGAGTAAAACCATAAACAATATATACACAAGTAAGGATAACTCCGCTACTCCAATTATCTCCCCTGAATACTCACCAGCATTGGAAACTCAAAATGGATACCGAGCTCAGGGATAGACATTTCCTAGGTAGCAGAAGGAAGCAGACGATTGGTTGAACATGCGTACCGACGATTTTTTTAAAATGCGTATTTATTACTTTTTTTTAATGCGTATACACGTTTATGACATTTTAAAATCGAAAGAACTAACTGTAAATGCATTGTTTTTTTTAAAGTGTGTTTGTTTGTTTTTTTCAATTGTCAATTGACACATGTACTTTTTTCATAACATCCTTCATAAAATAATACTGTTACAGTTTATCTATAGATGCAAGTCCAGGGTCCACATTCACCAACCTATTCTTAGACTTAAGATTAAGAATAAAGACTGTTCTTGAAACTGCAATGTTCGAAGCGTGCTTGAATGTTGAATCTAACTTGGTATTCACCACCTCTAATTACATTGGGCCTGTTTCATAAAGATTTCCTAAGATTTTCGTAAGAGTTCTGCGATTCTTACGTACGAACATTCTTAAGCAAATTCTTACGACCATTTCATAAACAAGTTCGAAAACTTAAGAATGTGTACGAATCTTAAGAACGTTAAACCAGTCTAAACTCTTCAATATGAAGTTTGTTACGACAGTCCTGGACCATTAGAAACTTTTACGTTAAAACTTACGAATTCGCAACAGGTGGTTGCGTACGATTTTTTTTAATGAAACGTTCTTATTTTCTTACGAACGTGGTACGAATTCATACGTAAGAAAACCGTTCGTACTAACTTTATGAAACGGGCCTATTATTCTTAATCTTTATATACAAACGCAGAAGTGTTATTTCTTGAGTCTAAGTCTATTCTTTATTCTTAAGTCTAAGAATGGGTTGGTGAATACCAGTCCAGAGCCTGAATTCACGCAGCTCCTTAGGGAAAACTTTAGAATATTTCTTAAATGTATAAAGTGGTTCCTTAAGGCTATGGTTGTTTTATATATAGGTCTTTCTACATTTAAATGTTTTAATCTAGTAAGTCTTGCTTAGATGTTTCATATTCTACCCTTTATAAATGGAAATCATTGGATTTCACCTAGAACATTTGATACCAAATTTTTCACTCAATTACAACTTACGTACAGACTCCCACAAGGAGCTTTGTAAATACTGGTCCAGGACAAATAAGTTATTAAGATGGGTTATAAAACTGATAAAGTAGGTCAAAGGGCCATTTAAAAAGAACTAGAACTCCGCGAGACGGATGTGTCACCTGACAAGGCATAATTCAAGTACAATAAGAGCAATTATGCCAAAAACCAAACTTAACCTTCCTTTCATGCCTACTAACATTTTCTTTCATGAAGAAGAACTTTTTTTTTTAAAGGGGAATAACTCAAGTATGATAAAATAAATATGCCGAAAATCTAACTTAACCTTCCTTTTATGCCTACTAACACTTTCCTAAAGTTTCATAATGATTGCACAAAAACTTCTTAAGTTATTGTCTGCACAAACTGAAGGGGCCACCGCTCTGCCGCCAACAACGCTGCCACCGCCGCCGCCATAAGTAACCCCTATATGTTGCCTTTTTAGGCAACACATAAATATCCCATGAGATTATACCACACACTTTTGGCAAAAAGATTCAAAACAAATATTATTACAGTTTCATATGTCACAAACACATACTTTGAGAAACTAGTTAAGCAAATACAAATATATATCTGACGCGCGTCGTGGGAAAACCAGGCTTAATGCATGTGCGTAAAGTGTCGTCTAGTCTCTTCCAAACATTAATTCACTGTAGGCGGAAAGTGCCGTCCCGGATTAGCCTGTGCGAAATGACACTTTACGCACATGCATTAAGCCCGGTTTTCCAAAGACGCGCCTCAAATATATCTATAAAGTCAGGGTGATCAACGTTCTGCATAAATACGGCAATTATCGACTTCACAAATAATGTGGACGTTGATAATTCTAAAACCTGCAGCCTAG
Source organism: Congeria kusceri (assembly GCA_027627225.1). Classification (NCBI taxonomy): domain Eukaryota; kingdom Metazoa; phylum Mollusca; class Bivalvia; order Myida; family Dreissenidae; genus Congeria; species Congeria kusceri. The sequence continues at coordinate 19,363 of JAPFQT010000612.1, read as the reverse complement.
GGACTTTATATTTATCTTTTGCTAATGCGGCGGTCATACGTTCCCAATTTTGGTTCCCAACCATGTCCTGATTGTATTGAGACTATACAAATTACGGCAGTGTCACCCATATGTTACGGGATGAACCTAACTGTCGAAGGCTTTTATCTTGTTTTTTTTAAATGTGGTCTCCTCTTTTGTCTTCCACGAGCTTTCTAGAGGAAAACGCCTTTAACCTGAATTAACCCATAAACTTTGGCATAATAACAGTAAGATGGGAATGTGTCCATATATTGTGCCTTTCCCTTTTTCACCAACAATACTTGTAAACGCCTACGAGCTTACCTTGTAACCAAATTTGTCCAGTTCTTTCTTCTTTTCACGTAGGACTTTCTGCAGCAAGCAGGCGTTCTGAAATAAACACAGACACACATTTAAGAGGTGACGTATTTTCAAAAAAGAATGCCAAATTATTATTCTAACATAATACTCACTAATTTTTTCTACAGACAAAGAACACAATTATCGTTGTAATACTACTCAATAAACAATGCAAAAAGTAGTCCCGATTCTGAGCGGAGCATAATAAAATAAAGTTCTCATTAAAAATGATAGTAATTGTCAAATCATGTTAGAATCTAAATAATTTTCGCTTTATCGTTGTTTATCGGCCAGATAACAATTCTTTGTCGTTCTGATGCGTAGCTATTAAACAACTCGGGCTAACGCCCTCGTGGTTTAATACCTACTCATCACAACTCCAAATGGTTGTTTATTGGCCAATAAACAATGATAAATCGAAACTATTTCTTAAATCTAAGAATGAGTTTTTGAAAATGGGTCCTGAATTTAGTCAGACTGATTACCTTGTATATGACAGACTCGTCAGCGTTGTACTGTTTGGCATTCTCAAACACCAGGGTCAGATCTTGCATGAGATTGTCCAAACCGCTGTAGAACCCAGTCTGAAAACACACAGCACCACAGGGCGTCTAATAAGGGAAGTTTCGGAGTAATTTACTCCCAGTTTTTGTCACAGGACTTCCAAAATTGCAGCCATGGAAGTTGCAGAACTTCCAAAATTGCAGCCAAGGAAGTTCCATCATGTAAGGATGAACAAGTTAGAAGAGAAATTTATCTAAATGTATACCTCTTTCACTGAATAAATTGGCATATAAACACTTTATGAAAAAGAACTGGCCTTAAAAAACCTTGAATGTTATACTTAATATACGCATTTCTGAAATGCTCAGGACTTCTGTAGCGCAACACTGTCAATACTTCCAAATATTATGAGCAAAACTTCCAAAATCAGAGGCCAGGAAGTTCAAACTTCCAGTTTTCAAAAGTAAATGAAAGCCCTGGCACCAGCTTTTATTGTATTTTAATCCTTTTTTTGATGCCATATTGTAAATATATACATGTTAAGCATTTTGAGCTTTATCCTAGCTCGAAGGGATAATGCTGCAAGTTCAATTTCTTAACAAGCAAAATGTGTGCTTAATGAAAATATAAGTTAAAATTTACACAGACAAAATTTCAAGTTTTGATATAAATAATAATTTCAGAAACACTTCAAAGGAAACTACTCTACCAGTGTTTTTAGGGGTAAATTGGGGCCAAAATTCGGCCCCATTCCCTTGCTTCAAAAGAATATATTTTCCCTATATTTACCTCAAAATTCCCCTCAGAATGTAAGCTTTATTTTGAAAAATAATCGACCAAAATAAGACAAAAAAGACTAAGATAGAGGATTTTTCAAAAACATTCCCGGCAACTTTTCATCAAACCAAGTTAGTGCATAATCTAAGTTATCATTTGTAGCAAAACCATTCATTGATGTTTTATAACCAAGTAGAATCTAAAGATGTAATAATGCTTTTAGCAAAAAAATCCCTTTTTTGCCATAAAATTCCCCCATCTGAAAGGGCTGGCAACCTTTACTCCAAAGGTGAAAACAAAACAGTACCTACCCTTCGAAGGGTTTACCAACACAACATTTTTTACAGATCCAGTAATTTAAGCACTAGATGTTTTAAAATCTAACTTCCAAATCAAAGAAACTGGCAGAAAGGATGTTGAACCATACCCCAGAATATTTGCTGATTGAAATATATTTACAGAGGGTTGACAGTGAAACTGGTGTATCTGCTTTACATTTCTGTATCAGCCCGGCTAGCTCAGTAGGTCGAGTGCTGGGGTCGTATTCCATAAACATCTTAAGAGAAATCTTATCTTTAGCCTTAAAATTGTCATTTTTCTTAAGCATTTTATTCCATGTACGCATGAAATTCTGCTTAATGTATACTAATTATCAACTTTTTATTATCTACTATTTACTTAACTGTAATTGGATTCATTAATTTATATCTAGTTTTAAAAATATGACCTTACAAAAAATGGAACTTAAGTGAAAACATTTTAAGATAAACTTAAGATGTTTCTGGAATATCGCCCCAGGGCTGGTATTCAAAAATCTCATAAGTGAAATCTTAACTTAAGTTGTACTTAAGTTGGAATTTCAGGTCAAATTTTCTGTCTGAAATCCATTGATTTTTGTTTGGAAAACGGCAAAATACTAAACATCTGAGAAATATTTACTACTTTACAACATTTTAATTAGGGATGGGACCGAATAGTTGAATATTCGAATATCGGATAATATTCGAATAAAAAAAAAAAAACGAATACGAATATTCGATTTTATTTAAAGAACAAAATTTCTTGTAAAAAACCATGTTTTTTTCCAGTTTGATTGCAAAGTTAACATGAATTCCAGTCATATTTCCTGCCTAGCAGGTGGGCGGGGGCAGTGTAACGTTTTTACAACACATGCCAAACATGTCCAATTAACGACAATTGATAATTGGCAGGGGGGCCACGTCTTTACAACGGCCGCGAATTAACAGTTTGTAGAAGGCGCGAATATGACGCATTGTATCAACAAATAACAAAACTGGGTCATGTTGTGATAACGGTTTCACAGTTTGCACAAGGCGTACATTGTTGTTTATTGTCCTTAAGTGACATCTATACGGTTAACTTATTTACAGTAAATTACAATTACTCTCTAAGTAAACCAATCAAAATGAATCCATTATCAGTCAATCAATTTCTTTAACAAAACTATCATGATTTGGTCAATCTTAATATACGTCACTTGTTAATTATTCTCCATTATATCAACACCGTATATTATACAAGAGTCTGGATTAATAAACAATGCCACCATCATGTGTTTGGAAGTGCTTTACGTGGTCCTTAGACAAAACCCTGGCAACGTCTATGTAATGAGAAATTTGTGTACGGAACGATTAACAAATTGATTAACAATACATTTAACAATATCTTACATTTCTTTATATTTGCTTAACACTCACTAAGTTATATCGCTCATTTACCACTGAAAGAAGGTACAACAACAACGTACACATAATATACATATTTGGGATAGGTAAATATTCGGACATAGTGCTGTATATAGTAGTATTTACAAAACGAATATGCAAATATATTCGAATACCTCAAACGAATATTCAAATTTTGATTTCAGTATTCGGTCCCATCCCTAATTTTAATGTAAAAGACCTATACATGAAACAGCCACAGGCTAAAGGCATTTTATAACTTTAAGAAATTTACTTAAGTTTTGCCTAAGGGGCTTTGTGAATAAGGGCCCTGGACTGTTGTGAGTTCCAACCCCAGCCCGGCCACATAACTTATGTGGGGATTGGTCATGAAATCATTTCTACGGCCATTCTCCCCCTACCTCTGATTCAAGTAGGGCAGTTGTCAGTTACTGGCATAAGTATGTGCACTTAGTACTGGTAAACCGCTTAGATCAGCTAAGCTTGCCCAGGAAGCGTGCGTAGGTTAACTGACCACCGTGATATGACTGAAATACCCTTAAAATTGGCGAAAAATCCAAACAAACAAACTATATTAGCTGCAATAGTTTCACGCTCGTTACTCACCTTGATCTTCTTGTGGATATTGTTGACAGAAATAGGCCTCTCAATCTCTTCGTAGTAGTCAGGGTAGTACCTGAAAATATTATCACATGCATTGCTGATAAGTTCATGTGGTCACGATGATTTTTGCCACTGTCTGATACTTACTAATAGCTATTTTATTGCTTTTTGTTAACTTACACTTCTATTCACACAATTTCAAGTGGAAATAAGTAAGGTGCTAGAGTGAATGAAATGAGTTTTATCACTTATTAATTTTTTAATTATTGAGTAAATGGTGTTTCAGAACTGGGTATTTACACAAATGCACGCCTTATATGTTGCTCTGGGTTTCCCAATGAAACTAACATGAACACCACAACATGAACACCACTTTAGTTTAAACCTATTTATGTTTGCTGGATCGTATCGAAATCTGGAGGCTTATTGTGACACTCTCGAGTTTGTTTCCTGAGTAAAACCAGTACTTGGTGTCTTTTGATAAAAACCATTCGAACGCTCCCCGAGTAGTGAACACCACTTTAGCTCTCCTAACCTTTTACTCGGCAGTTTTAGGAAAGGCTCAATGATTCTCAGCCCCTCGGCGGACGTGTAATTCTTGACCGCGTTGAACAGGTGCCACATCGGATTCTCCTCTTCCGACATCACCGTCTCCGCTCCGGAGTCCGACTCGTACTCCATGAAGTCCGTCGGGTCGATAGGTTCCGGATACTCGAGCGCGGCAATCTGTGCAGAGAGCTTTTGGTTGTTCGAAGAGCCACGAGTTCTGGAAGAAAGAGCAGAAAAGGTTACATACAATGCATTTGATCACAGTTTATAATGACCAACACAAATAATTAAGAGCTAACTTGGAGCTTTAAAGGGACCTGTTCACAGTTAACTATTTTCAATAATTTTGTCATAGATTCCAAACAGAAATTATACATTATAAAAATTATACAAACTAGAATTGTCACATGAGTGACGGATATACCCCCACAATATGGCCTAGTCACAAAACTATGGCATCCATATGAAAGAAATAGACACAGAGAGAATGCTTTAATTTGTGAATGTTTAACAGTGCATTTGGAAAAATGTAATTTCAGTAGGAGCCATAACTTTGTCAACATTTAGTAGTTTGTAACTTAAGTTGAATTTGATCTGTATTTTATGATGTTACACCTTTGTACCAAATATAATTTAACAAGAAATGTTGAAATTCCACGAAAACCAAATTTTTCTAACGAAATGCAGAAGTCAGCACAATAATGAAAGAAAGTTCTGGGTGCAAGGTGAAGGTCATACACCTATGGCTAGGAAATGGTGACCTTGACCTTGCAATCCAAAGCAAGGTCTCAATATAAGGTATCTACATATGAAGTTTCATTAAAATATCTGAATAAGTTATTATGTTATTGAGTGCAAACCATTTTTTCATTTTTAGTAAAGGTGTTCTTGACCCCACCCACTCCATATGCAATAACAAGAGAGGTCTAGATATAAGGTATCTACATATGAAGTTTCATTAAAATATCTCAATTCGTTGTCTAGATATAAGGTATCTACATATGAAGTTTCATTAAAATATCTCAATTCGTTGTCTAGATATAAGGTATCTACATATGAAGTTTCATTAAAATATCTCAATTCGTTCTCTAGGTATTGAAAAGGAAACTTTTTATCTATTTTTAGTAATGGTGACCTTGACCTCAGCCGCCCCATATGCAATCCCAAGCAAGGTCTCAATATGAGGTATCTACATATGACAAATTTCAAAATTTTCAGGTAGCCCACCGGGCTACCAGATTAAACATTTGGTAGCCCAACATTTTTATGGCTCGTAACTGATATAACTGCTTGGTGACAAGCAAAATAGCGTTATATTTATTTAGATAGTACACACAAATAACAAATCCATTTATTCAGATAGTCTATAGATACATACAGTCATACTAAACAACCAAGGTATGTTGATGGGAATAAAATAATTATGAGTAATATTAATAATAATAATAAATATAAATAAATAAATCTGATAAGAATACTAGTTTGGAGGTGCTAGACTGACGCCCATCTTTACACTTGGTTCCTGAGGTCCTGAAGAACGAACCAGAAAGCGATCCATATTTGTACTTTTAAGCTATTTACAAATTTATTCTTGAGTATTTACAATTTAAACAAGACACATTTCTATTTAAGTTCACAAAATGTAAATCACTGTCAAATTTATTACACTTATAAATCCAGTCACGTATTTTTAATCCAGTCACTTATAAACGCAACCACATCACTTTTAAAGCAAACACATCAGTAATATAACATGTACAAAAATACTAATAGTAATTTAGAATTTAAGATAACTTATATATATGGCATTTTTATAAAATTAAAACAAGTTTTCTCACGTAAAACCAAACTGACCTTACTAATTAACAGTCACTCCTTTAATCCATACATGAATTCTATGTGCGAAGTAATTATGTCGGTGTTAATTGCTTTCACACCACTTTAATTGATTTTAATTTTCGCATGTATCATTGTTGTTTATTTTCGGCGTCCATTCAGGGGTTTCGCTGGCTCCCAAAAAGTTGTCGCCACTAAAATCGCCACTTCTAAAAAATTTGACCCAATTTTGTCAATCATATATTGACATGCTTCAGAATCTAATAAACATTAACTGTAACTAATAAATAGCATTAATAACTACATTATTATAATTAAAACTTAGCAGTATAATTGTAGGAAATAAGGATTTTACAACACTTTATTTGAACAGATTTAGTAATGTTGATCGTTTTGTAGGTCGCGAAAATAAATGACAATATCAAAATAACACTTTACTTGCAGATCGGTAAATCCTCCTTCTAATTAAGATCTTCATTTGTTGATGTAACAACTGTCTGACCATAATTCATGTTAAAATAACCATGACTGTGGACAAACAGTTTGTTAATGTTCAGTAACAAATCCTGACACAGAACTGTTTTCCTTCGTTTTAGGCTACTGGGAGTATATTTGGGTCACCTCGTTTAGAATTGAACGTTAACCACTTGTCCAAAGTTGCTCCCTTTTGCTACCTGTGTTGTTATTTTGAACTGCAAATTTTCCCTTTTGCAGATAAAATCATAACACTACTCAGATTAAAAAGCAATAGTGCTGATTTGGATTTCAACTGAGTGTGATTGTGCCTAACCAAGCAGAAAACTGATGCTGTGACGTCAGAGATAAGCTTTTACACCATGACACGCTCGTCTGCAACAACAGGCTACTAAATGATCTGATAACAAACAATGCCCTTAGGTCATGTTTTGAGGCTGTGTGGTAACTTAATCTGCCCCAGTTTTGTTGCAATCGAGATTTCTTATACCAGATTATTACTGTCTAAAATTATGTGGTCACCAATAAAAAATTGCCACTTTTAAAAACTGTCGCCACTTTCACAATTTTGTCGCATTTGGCGACAGTGTCGATCGACAGCGAAACCCCTGCCTTTGTTAATTTACGACATCAAAAATGTTGTCGCAAACATGTCTTTATCGCGGAATTCCGAAAAGTGGAATGATGTCATAGCACGTGTGTAAACTAACCAATTGTCTTTAATAACATTAAATAACATTGAATGCTTCTGATTGGATGGTCATGATACAGCACTGCTGTTGACGATCGAAAGCGAGATTACCGTAAATGACTGATAACAATCGCTGATTGGATAATTGATCGGATTATAAACAATACGCAGTGTGCAGTCACACTCTCAGGGTAATTAATTGCGAGGTTATTTTGTCATATACCGGGCTACCGATGATAGAAATTTTAAGTAGCCTGACGGGCATGTGCTTGGAAATTTAAGTAGCCCGACTGAAATTTTCGGTAACCCCCCGGGCTCCGGGCTATGGATTTGTCGGACACTGCAATATAAGGTATCTATGTATGAAGTTTCATTAAAATATCTCAATGCGTTCTCAAGTTATTGAGTGGAAACAGTTTTTCCATTTTTAGCAATGGAGACCTCGACCCCACCCACCCCATATGCAATCCCAACCGAGGTCTCGATATAAGCTATCTATGTATGAAGTTTTATTAAAATATCTCAATGCATTCTCAAGTTATTGAGCGGAAACCGTTTTCTTTTTTTAGTACAGACCTTGACCCTATATGCAATCCCAAGCGAGGTCTCCATATAACGTACCTAAGTACGAAGTTTCATTTCAATAGCTCAATTTGTTCTCGAGTTAGAGAGCGGAAACAAAAAGTTGACGCCACCACCTCTCAGTCAAAATTTAGTGGTTTGTAACCAAAGTCGAACTTTACCCATATTTTATGATGCTACACATGTTTACCAAGAATTATTTGAATATGTCAAGCCATTGTTGAGTTATCATCAGGAAACCATAATTTTAGGAATTTAAGTCGAAAAGGGGCCATAACTCTGTCAAAATTTATTGGTTTGTAACCAAAGTCGAACTTGACCCGCATTTTATGATGCGACACAAGTAGACCAAAAATTATTTGAATATGTCAAGCTATTCTTGAGTTATTATCTGGAAACCATGTGTTTAGGGAATTTAAGTCGAAAAGGGGCCATAACTCTGTCAAAATTTAGTGGTTGTAACCAAAGTCGAACTTGACCTGTATTTTATGATGTTACACATGTGCACCAAGAATTATTTGAAATATGTCAAGCCCTTCTTGAGTTATCATCCGGAAACCAAAAAACCAACAGGCCGACCAGCTCACTCCTTGTGGTGGTTTAACAAGCGAAATAAGACTCAGGACTCAGAAGTAAGAAATAATACTCGGCATTTTGGAAGACATAGCGTTAAAAATACACTACCAAGTTTATAAGTTCAAATGGCCGAGTGGTAAGCGCATGAGATTTGTGATCCCAAAGGTCCATGGTTCGAGACCCAGCGAAGGCAATTTTTTTAATTTACCTTTTTTCATTAAATAATATTTGTTTTAGATTATTCCAGATGCTGTAGTTTCTTGCAGTTAAGGCATTCAATGACTGTTTTCAAAAATATGTGAACAAGTCCCTTTAATATCTAATGGTAATCATACTGTCCAACTTAAAGGGGCATAATATTAATGTTCTATTTTGTTTCTACAGCTTCTAATTCCTTGTACACCAAAAAGCATTGCGTTTATACTAATCTCTGACTATACAGAGTGTGAAACCATTAATTTAAATGAATTTAATTATTGAGATTTGTCAAAAATAAAGCATACCTCAACCTTTCGCTGGATTTGGTGGTCATTTTCCTCTGCTCAATTTCTCGTTTCTTCGCATCGAACACTTTCTTCAATGTGCAGGCATCCTAAAATAGCCAACATGTATGACTGTAAAGAACCCCCCTTATGAAAAGTTCTACTTAGATACTGTATATTCCATAATACACCCCCCCATTTTTAATATTATCCAAACCTTTTTGCCTAATTAATGCCCTCATGTAAATGCAATGTATAAGCCCTGGGGGGGCGTTTATCCGGGAATCTACGGTATTATGTCAAAGTCTTATTAGGTAAATTTTCTGATAAAATTTTCTACGTAAAAATCAATCACGTCAACTAAAAATATGGTAAATTTATAACAGGGCTCACTCTGGCAGTCGCCAAGTAAGCCAATGGCTACCAGTGCTTTTTTTCACCTTTGGGGGAAACGTGGCGGGGCCCTTCAGATGGGGAATTTTACGGCAAAAGGGGAATTATTTTTGTAGAAAAGCATTATAACATTTTTATATTATTCTTTGTTATAAAAAATAATCAGTTGTTTTGCTAAAAATGATGACTTAGATTATGCAAAACTTGGTTTGATAAAAAAAATGCTGGGATTGATTAAAAAAATCTTCTATCTTAGTCAATTTTTGTCCGATTTTTGGTCAATTTTTTTTCAAAATAAAGCTGACATTCTAAGGGGAATTTAAAGGCAAATATAGGGGAAAAATACATACTTTTTTAGCAGGGGAATGGGGCCGAGTTTCGGCCCCAAATTTTTACTATGTACCTTATAAATGGGAGACTTGGGCTCATTGAAGGTCTTCGCGTTATTAACGAGCAGAGTAACGTCTCTATCCATGTCGTCTGGGGTGCGGTATTCGTTATCGAGAACCTTCTTAGCAATCATCTTCAGATCTATCGGCTCGAGAATGACGTCATAGTAGTTCGGGTACAGCTGGAAATACATGACATTTTAGTTATTTACATAATAAACCAGATCAAACAAGAAACATGTCCAGTGCTTCTTTCACAGCTTGAGCATAGGGAAAAAGCCTTAGGCCAGACAAATTGGATTCTATGTTTAGTCCCCATGATTTTTTTATACCTACCAACCAGGCAGGAAAAAACAAACAATGAGTCGACAAAAAAACAAACAAATTTTCTTGCACAACTTATTTATGCAATGGTACAAGCACATGCAAATGTTTACTTGCAGAACTATTATATATAATCTTCATACTGGGAACCTACTTTAAGACAGCATTTTAACAGTGTACATTGACTAGTTGCACACTATATTTTTTACAAATATTGGTAAAAACATCAAAAAGTCTTTTTTTTTCTTTCTTTTTTTCCAACATTCTTATACATGTTTCCGAATTTTCACATTGTCAAAATTGTTTGTTTTTTTGTTCAGGCATCCGAAAAGCTATCAGCCGGAAGACGCTAAACATAAAATAAAATTGGTATAGATTTGGGGGGGGGGGGGGGAATAATTGCATACATGTTTGTGCAGGGGAACAAAAATCTAACTTAGTTAACATTTTGGGCAAAGTGCATGATTTTTAAGAAATTTTACTAGATTTGGTATTTAATATAATTATTAAGAATAAAATCCCTAATGTCATCGAACTCAAGCTACAGATCTTTACGCCATCAATTTAAAAAAATATTTTTGTTAAAAGCACTTTTAAAGGTCAACATGGCCAAGCAAAAATTGAATAATTTAAACTCTTTTCTTTATCCAGAGAAAATTGACTTCGATCTTTTTTTATTTTTAAATAAGGCGCAAACCCCTTTATAATGAAAGCACTCACAGTCTTATACGGCAGAAGGTGGAAAGGTTCGCTGATTTTCCTCTCGCCATCTTGCGCGTTAACAAGGGCGGCAAACAGCTGTTCAAAGTCGTCAGAGTCATATCCGCTGTCGTCCTCCGACTCAGAAGAGAGCCCCTTGATTTTCGCGCTCTCTTGCTGAACTATCGACGCTATCTTTGACTGTAACAGAGAAAAAACACACATATAATTTGAACAATCACCTTACTTTTTTTGACGAAAGATTTATCACTAGAAAATGTACAATGCAGATACTCAGAAAGACTTGTTGCAAACAGAGACTGACAATTTGCTTGCAATTTGCTTTGCTTGATTTGTTCATATTTCACTCTTATAAATGCAAACATAAAAATATAGCTCATGATTACAGCGTTTATTCCTCAAAAAATACATAAAACTATAGCTGATGATTACAGCGTTTATTCCTCCAAAAATACATAAAACTATAGCTGATGATTACAGGGTTTATTCCTCCAAAAATACATAAAACTATAGCTGATGATTACAGCGTTTATTCCTCCAAAAATACATAAACTAGAAGACTTCAACCATGGCAATTTGCCGTGTCTCCCAATAATTAATCAACTCTTTATACAAAAATCTGTGATTTGAATGGCGATCATGATCACCTCCAAACTCTATTCATTTGTTCATTGGCCCATCTCCAACCTTCCCAGAAAATGTCATGCATTACTCCAAAACTTAAATAAATTTTTTTAAGGCGCTTTTCCTACTTTAGCTGATCTGTTTTCACCAAAACTTGATGAATTATTTAAAGGTGCTATTCCTACCTTCAGCTGATCCACTTTTTTACCAAAACTTGATAAATTTTTAAAGATGCTATTTGTACCATTAACTGATTCACATTTTCACCAAAACTTGATGAATTTTTTAAAGATGCTATTAGTACCTTTAACTGATTCACGTTTTCACCAAAACTTGATGAATTTTTTAAAGGCACTTTTCCTACCTTCAGCTGATCTAGGTTTTCATGTGTTTCCTCAACATCCCCCTCATCGTCATCTTCGTCATCGACGGCATCCTTGTCCCCCATGGTCTCCACCAGCAACTCATCTCGTATCTCGTAGTACAGGTCCAACAGATCTGTCGCGTCAATGTACTCCTGGCTGCCTTTCTGTTGGCACAAATGTTTCCGCGTTTTCAGTGTTTATTAGTGAAAACTCATGTCATAAATACATGACAAAAAGAGCATAGTACATAATACACCGCCGCCAACAATGCCACCGCCGTAAGTAACCCCTACGTGTCGCCTTTTCAGGAAACACAACAAGAATCTGACAGGGCTTACATTGAGTGATGTTTGGGAGCTGTTTACTCCCAGTTTTTGTCACAGGACTTCCACAATTGCAGCCATGGAAGTATCAAAAAGTCACAAAGAATGCTTAAAGACTTCCAAAATCCAACACTTGGAAGTGTCAGGACTTTCAAAATGTTTGCCAATTTCAAGTACTGATTACAATTCAAAGCTTACAATAGGCCTTAAAAAACACAGAGTGAAAAACATGACTGAAATAAAATAACAGCTATACAAAGAGTAGTGAATATGCTGTGAAAGTTGTGATGTACAAATTTAAGTCACACAATATGATCAAAACTTCCAAATATTGTGAGCAGAACTTCCAAAATCAGAGGCCAGAAAGTTCAAACTTCCAGGTTTTCAAAATTTAATGAAAGCCCTGAACCTGACCTTGTAAGACGCCCTGGCATTGCTGAGTATGAGTAGCCCCGATATGCCCTGGCGTTAATAGCCATACCTTGTAGTACGCCCTGGCATTGTTCACCATAAGCTCGACGTCTGCTGTGAGTTGATCAATCTCCTCGTACTCGTCCATCTTCATCTTCTGTTGAATCTTGATCATGTCCATCGGCTGGCTCACCACCTCGTAGTAGTCGGGGTTTGTCCTGAAATGTAGGTCAATAGGTCACCTGTGTATTGAAGAGTAGGTTACTAGGTCACAAGCTAACTGAAATGTAGGTCACAAGGTCACCTGTGAATTGAAATGTAGGACACTAGGTCAACCATGTACTGAAATGTAGGTCACTAGATCAACCATGTATTGAAATGTATGTCACTAGGTCAACAGCACACTGAAAAGTAAGTCACTAGGTCAACAGCACATTGAAAAGTAAGTCACTAGGTCAACAGCACATTGAAAAGTAAGTCACTAGGTCAACAGCACATTGAAAAGTAAGTCACTAGGTCAACAGCACATGAAAAGTAAGTCACTAGGTCAACAGCACATTGAAAAGTAAGTCACTAGGTCACTAGGTGAAATGTAGGTTGCTGTAGCATGCTTAGTTTTATCAAAGAAATTAGTCTGCGTTGGACCTAAAATGTAGGTGACTAGGTCAACAGCGCATTGAAATGTAGGTCACTAGCTCACCAGCTAACTAAAATGTGTCACCATTGCATGCTTAGTTTTATCGAAGAAATAAGTCTGGGTTAGACCTAAAATTATGCAGGTTACCCATGTATTGAAATGAAGGTCACCTGTAGACTCAAATGCAGGTCACAAGGTCAGCAGCACATTAAAATGTAGGTCACCCCCATATTTTAATGTAGTTTAATCATATTTGGCTTTAAATTATTGTTTTCCTACATATTCAGTTCAGCATTCTTGAATATTTGCTGAAAAAAGTTTGCTTCGGATTATTCATAAATCATTTTTATATTTGTGCATTCGTGTTCAAAATTCGCTACAATTCTATAGTAATAAATAAGTTTAATAATTTCAGAATTAAATCACATTTTTCCTGTTCATACCTGCGTTTGGGAACACGAATGAAGGATTCACACAGCAACTTCCCTTCATCAGACTTGTAATTACGGATCGTCTCAAATAATTCTTGTATAATCTCCGCCTGAAAGAGAAGAAAGTTTCCGTAGTAATATAATTTATAATGTTTATCACTGAAAACTACAGTGTAAAACATGCAACTTTTTACCCTACAATTTGGCTATGTCTTAATGTACAATGAAGATTTGTTTTCCTTGGAAAGCCTGACATAAAAGCCAAAATTTCGTTCTTGAAAAATGAAGTTTAATATCTGTCAAACAAAAATGGCCCAATCAAATAACATAGCAAATTGTTACCATATGTTTATCTTACTGCGAGTGTTTATAAGGTTTTAGTTTACACCTATTTATTTCAGCTCGATTGCATCGAAAGCCTTGGACTTAAAGAAAAACACTCAAGTCTGTTTCCTGGGAAGAACCAGTACTTGGTGTCTTTCGAAAGATCTTGAGAACGGCCCCAGAGTGGGGATCAAACCCGGTACCCCCCCAGTCGCAAGGCAATGTTTATTGCAAAGTGTGCAGAAAAAAAATTAGAATGTAAGTACATGTATATATTGTAATGCTTTTATAAGCTGTTCTACCCATGCAAAAAGTGTGTAAATGACAATAAACCGATATAAAACGAAATTTAATAAACCAAACACTGCACTAAGTTTTAGGAGTCAACAAGACCTAATCTTCAGCATGCTGAAACAAAAGATTTACAATGTTTATATTAACATTTATTAATATAATTTTGATTAAAGGGACTTGTTCACAGTTTGTTTGTTTTTACTTTTAAAATTAAAACAGCTAACTTAATTTTCAAATTCCAACCAAATTTATGGTAAACCGAAATAAACAGTACGGCAGAACCCGGACTTAAACCTGTGACTTTTTGTGTTTATTGAAGAAGATAAATAAAGAAATTTTTGTCACGGAGCTATCGATTAACACTAAATAAAACACAGATGTATTTATTTTGATAATCAGACAAGATCATATCTGGGCAGTGGCCATTTTTTTTTCTCACTTGTACGTTTTTCTAGACAGAATATTTGAGTTGGATAGTTTAAACTGTTAACCAATCTCATTAAAATCATCTCCAGTCTGACGCTGCTATATTATATGACTGGATCTGATGACATCAAAATGTTGTGGTATAACTTTATGTACAAACCACAAAAACTATGCACAAAATTAACGTGAACTTGGGATGTTTAGTCGCCTAAGGTACCACTATATCCATTGTTATCTGCGTGAAAATTAACTGTAAATGATTTATTCCCGAGGATCAGCTGGAAATGCATTACTTTTCAAAAACTGTGGCCAAACTTTGCTGTGCAAAATGCAATTTCATTGGGCGCAGCAGTGCTGAGATTTTTATTGTTAGGAAGGTCATTGGAATGTGATCTGTTATATGATGTCTCAAGGTCCTAACAACGTTAGGATTTGATTTGAATGACATTGCCTGTTCACAGATTTTCGCATTTTTTGAAGTATGCCATTAAATGTCTTTACTAGACAGATTTATGCATCAGCCCAAAAAACTCAAGTATAATAACAAGAAGTGTATTTAGAAAAAAAAATAAAAATATTTGGCCCCCCCCGGGGTTCAAACCGATTATATTTCACCCTGCATTATTTACTTTATGTAAGTGTTCCATGTGATGTCAACAGTTTCAACGAAAACAACAGAAACACTCCAAATTATTCCATCGTTAAGCGTTACAAACATTTTATAACTTTATCAATTTCAACCGATGAGTACTCATAAACGAAACGGTTTTTACAGTTTATTTCTACGTAGTGTTATATTGCTCCCTTATATACACTGTTCTTTTATTTTTGGAATCGGTGACAAAAAGTTGAAAATTTGCCAATATGTGAACAGGTCCCTTTAAAACCAGATCTGTGTGACATACTCTTATAAGTTGTCATCTAGAATCATTACGCAAACTATCAACCAAACGGGGATACAAAACTTGCTACATGCACACCTATAAACACCTGTGTTGGTATCATGCAATATACGAAAATGACCCATGGTACACATTTTACGAATATTTCCAGCAAGAACTTCTGGGTGTATTTTTATGAACTTGGAAATAATGAATGGCTGTGTATTTACTTAAAGATCACCTATCACAATTCCTGACTTCTTTTTTCTTAATACAAAAAAATTGATGTGGCGCGTCGTGAGAAAACCGGTCTTAATGCATGTGCTTAAAGTGTCGTCCACGATTAGCCTGTGCCGTCCGCACAGGCTAATCCAGGACGGCACTTTCCGTCTGCAGTGAATTTATGTTTAGAAGAGACTTCCTTGAAACAGAAAATACCATAAAAGCGGAAAGTGCCGTCCCGGATTAGCCTGTGCAGACTGCACGGGCTAATCCGGGACGACACTTTACGCACATGCATTAAGTCCGGTTTTCCCATGACACCCCTCAAATTTTGAATATATTAGATTTGTTGGTGTTTTTTAGATTTGTTTTGTAACAAAAGTACATAAAATATTTGTTATTTCATTATTAGTTTTCTCTGGTTTTTAGTATACTAAATAAATAATGATACTATTAAAGTAAAATATATGAAATAAAACGGTCACCATGGGTCATTTTCATTTCAAACTTTAAAAAATCCCATACAATAAAAGAAAAAGTTAGCTATACAAAAAATGTTGACAAACACGTGTGATTTTTGTTATAATATCAGCATTTTCTAATTCAAACTTAAACATGAACATGGTTTAAATAATTTTTTACAAAGAAACTTTATTAGCCAAATCATGCATCTACCATGGCACAACTATTTTTATATCATTGTACAATGTAGCCCAACAGAATTTTATTCAGCCAAAATTTTATAAAATGTTAAGCCAATGGCTAAATATGCAAACGGCAATACCAGTAGGTGTCCTGCTAGTCGAGTTATTTAATCTCAAGCCCATTTTTTCAGTTACAATGATAATTATCACAATATAGCTTTATGGCTCGGAAAGTATCACACAGTGCGTCTATATTGGGTGACAATTAGATAATCACAGGGCTTTTCTTTACCTTTTTTGTACAACAGAGGCCATTTAAAGCTTTTACCCTCGAAAAATTCCTTGAAAATCATGCACTTTTCCCAAATAGTTGATTTCAGACTTGGATTTTGGCCTCCTGACCCAAATAACTTTTTTGTAATTTTCAGACACTCCAGACATTCATTCCTTGCTTGTCAGAATCCAGGACTGAATCAGTGTTTTTACAGGGGGGGGGTGTCCTTGCTTGTCAGAATCCAGGACTGAATCTGTGTTGTTTTTTTTTTTGGGGGGGGGGGGTCCTTGCTTGTCAGAATCCAGGACTGAATCTGTGTTTTTAGAGGGGGGGGGGGTCCTGCTTGTCAGAATCCAGGACTGAATGAGTGTTTTTAGGGGGGGGTCCTTGCTTGTCAGAATCCAGGACCGAATCAGTTTGTTTTTTTTGGGGGGGGGGGGGGTCCTTGCCTGTCAGAATCCAGGACTGAATCTGTGTTTTTAGGGGGGGGGAGTCCTTGCTTGTCAGAATCCAGGACTGAATCTGTGTTTTTAGGGGGGGGGGGGGTCCTTGCTTGTCAGAATCCAGGACTGAATCAGTGTTTTTATGGGGGGGGGGGGCCTTGCTTGTCAGAATCCAGGACTGAATCAGTGTTTTTAGGGGGGGGTCCTTGCTTGTCAGAATCCAGGACTGAATCTGTGTTTTTAGAGGGGGGGGGTCCTTGCTTGTCAGAATCCAGGACTGAATCTGTGTTTTTTTTGGGGGGGGGGTCCTTGCTTGTCAGAATCCAGGACTGAGTGTTTTTAGGGGGGGCAGGTCCTTGCTTGTCAGAATCCAGCACTGAATCAGTGTTTTTAGGGGGGGTCCTTGCTTGTCAGAATCCAGGACTGAATCAGTGTTTTTAGGGGGGGGGGGGGGGGGGGGGTCCTTGCTTGTCAGAATCCAGGACTGAATCTGTGTTCCTTGCTTGTCAGAATCCAGGACTGAATCAGTGTTTTTAGGGGGGGGGGGGGGGGGGTCCTTGCTTGTCAGAATCCAGGACTGAATCAGTGTTTTTAGGGGGGGGGGTCCTTGCTTGTCAGAATCCAGGACTGTTTTTAGGGGGGGGGGGGCCAATTTGGGCTTCAAATTCCCCTCAAACTGTAAGCTTTATTTTGAAAAATAATTGGACAAAAATTGACTAAGATAAAGATAGAGGAATTTTCGTAAACAATTGTAGCAATTTGTCGTAAAAGTTATTGCATATTTTAAGTTATCATTTGTAGCAAAACAATTCATTAAAGTTTTATGACAAAGTAGAATATAAACATGTAATAATGGTTTAAAAAGAAATCGCCTTTTGTAGTAAAATTCCCCATCTGAAGGGCCCCGCCAACTTTCCCCCAAAGGTGAAAAAAACAACACAGAACTTAAAATGGGTCTGATAGTGGTATGATGCAAATTTACAGGACCTGCTTCCTTAGATCCTTTATAAGACCAGTTGGAAAATAACCATTGAGGTCCTTCGATGCGGCACTTCGGAATGGCTGTATTTCCAATTTGAGGGCTCCCCCTGGCTGAAAAATTTCATATCGCCATATTGACCGCAAAATGTCTATTTTTTCCCTCATTTAGTCCATTTTATGGGATTTAAAAAAAAAAAGTTGTAGCCAAATACATTTGTTTGTAGCCAAATGTGCAAATTTGAAGCCATTGGCTTTTTGGCAAATGGCAGAGTAAACCCTGCAATTTTCCGCCCAAACCCTCCGAGATGGGCCCCCTACCCCTGAAACAAAAGCCCTGCTCCGGTACAAGAATACTGATACACAACACAGGGTTCATAGTGGCTTACAAAGTCTACATCTTCACCCTGCGAGGTGGATGGCTCGTCCTGCAATAAACAAACAGTTCATTTATTAGCATGTTTGTCCGTCATTCCCGCCCCCTTAATGCATAAATCGATATATGCATAGATTGATACATAAGATACTTTCAACACTTCATTCATACCTACATATTTATTTCATAAGAATTATGTAATTTTGCATTTTTTATTCAAATTAATTGCTACACTTGTCTAATATAATCATCACCTACTTTCAATTTATGAACAGAAAAAATATAAAACATCTAATTTAATCGTAAATAAACAAATATATTTAAAAACTGTTAAGCATTTATAGTGGTTTATTTAATATGATTTATGCAGAGTCCCGGATTGACGATATGGTCCGGACCGGCGAGTACACACGATACTATATAATAGGCCTAATATAGGTTATCTACTCCTGAAAAGCTCTCTTTTTGGAGTTCCACATTAGTTGTTACTTTAACCAGTTAAAACTGCCAATATCAACCAAAATACTATGTTCAATGGTTGATACAATATTCCTAAGAATTTTCTGATGAAATTTTCTTGCTGTAACTTTGTTTTTATACAGTCCAGACGAAGAATTATTTAACACTTTTGTTGTTGTATATAAACACGTCATTAATCTGAATGTTACAGTTATTAAATGACAATAAACAAAGCACCTGTTAAATATTAAATCAATACACAATTATGAAATATTTATTTTAATT